>JBBPFD010000381.1:0-26307 GCA_038363315.1 Mugilogobius chulae
GGGAAACATCCGTATTCTGATTACAAGTGAACAGTGTGTGAGTGAGCGAACATATTGCTTTGAATGAAAGACTGGCCCATCACAGTAAAGTGGGCCAGGGACTGGGCCACATTTCTTGGTTAGATCTGGTTTTCAGTCGCCTGCAGTACTTTTAAATCAACTTCATCAGCTAAAATTCCACTGATATTTGTTTTGTTCACTTTTTTTCTGGTTCACAAATTGTTCTCTAGTCTTGTTCAAAATGAAGTAGCAAATATGTAGACCTAGGGGTGCATTCACAATACACTTTTGATTGGGATCAGGATTCGTTTGCCTGGATAGTTCAGTTCTATTGGGTAATTGTGAACGCGCAAACGAATTCTGATCCGGTCCAAAATGTCCAAATCTGGTTCGGTTGGAGAGTCGGTCTCGGCTCGTTGATCGAGCTCTGGAGCGGTTCGTTTTGTTTGTGAACGCAAACGGAGCGAGAGCGAAACAAAAACCAGGAAGTGAACACTGACGTGATCCAGGCTGAGACGCACGTGAGACTCAGAATCACAACAAACAGCCTGTGTGAGATCGATAATGAGACAAATAATACACAAAAACACATGAAAGTAACAGGAGAAGGACGGGGGATGATTAAGTCGAATTAATTATGATCACACGATCGTATGTCACTGTTTTCTCGCGTTATTTACAAAAATAAAAATTATAACTCTTAAACGAGTACAGAAAGTAACACTACAGCTCACATTACCGCGGGGAAACGGTCTATATTCATTTAATATGTAGTTACACAGCTAAGTGAGCAGATGACTTACCTTCAGAGCCAGATTTACTCAAATTGATGAACTTTACGTTGTACTGTTACGTTTTACTTCCTAGCCCTCCTCTCTCGTCTAAAGTGAAAGTCCACATTGTCCGCTCCGACACTTCGTCTGTCACTCACTCTGGTCCCGTAAATGTGAAAGAAGTTGTGGGATAGATCCATAAAAACACAAATATAAAGTCCAGCAGCGTGTTTGTTTCTGATGTAAGTTAGCTGTAGCCACTGTTAGCCGAGAAGCCGGTGTCTTCTTTGCTGCTGACGTAACGTGTTTCTGTCTCACAGCGCCTCTACAGGCGAGGAGCAGAAGTGTCTCTTCTGCGCTGGTTCGATTGGCAAAAAGTGTATTGGTGACGCGAACCGGGCCAGTTAGAGAAAGATACAATGTTGCAATTTTGCTTCCCAATCGAGCCGAGCTCGGTTCGGTTTGTATTGTGAATGCACCCCTAGAGTCATAGTAAAATATAACTGAATAGCCCTGCTGTAGAGCAATAAAAACAGACGCAGCATTAGTTATTATCACTATAGAAACAACTCTGGTCTTGGGCACAATCTTGCGTCAAAAACTGCGATGTATTGTGCAACTGCCCAGCCCACAAGCCGTGGTCCTTGATAAAATCTGGCCCTCTGAAAAATAAAGTTGAATAGCCCTGCGATAGAACATGGCCAACACTGTTTGTTTGTTTGTTTGTTTGCGTCACTGTAACAGGTCCTTACCTCTAATGTGACCTTTATAAACCTGCTTTAATCCACTGGCGTTTCATCATCGTTGTTGTTGTTTCACTTTTATAATCGCACATGAAATTAAACACTCACATCACGTGACACAAACACTGTTCTCCTCTTATCTTTTTCTATTTTTCTTGTAATAAGACAGGTGCTCATTTACCTGACAGTTTCGGCGGCAGACTTCCGCCTTCGTCAGAGGTGACGGTCTGGTGTTGTGACGTCTCTCTTATAGAATCTTCCCAGACGTGGCCAGGTTGACAGATCTGTCAGACTGACCACGTCTGCCCCCGCCTGGTGAAGGTCTCTGGTCCCATGTGTGAGCCAAAGAATAAGCTCCTTCGTCTCTGTTGATGGTCTTTGTGCCTCGCTTCCTCCTCTCGTATCCATCGTTTGTATTGTGTTCTTCTGTTCCAATTATTTTTGCGTTGTCCCAGTCCATAATGTGGGTTTTCTCTTTTGCAATGGTCGGATATAGCGGATTTTAAGTTTCCTGTGTTGCTTTTTCTTTCTCTGCTCTTGTTAAACGTCCTTGTGTTTCTTTTTCGTACTCTTTTTGGTGTTCCTTTCTTCTTATGTCCAATGTTCTGCCGGTCTCTCCAATGTAGGTTTTATTGCATGTTTTGCACGGGATTTCGTAGATGACGTTGCATTTTTTTTTCTGGCTGTATTTGTGTTGAGTTTGAATGTGGGGTTTGATTATCGCGTTGATGTTATGTTTGCCGAGTGCTCTTTTCACCTGTTCTGTGACACTGTTCTTCGTTCGCTGCTGCTGCTCCACAAGTCTGTGTCGTCTCTGTTCTTCTGACACATGATGCCATTGCCAGACTAATAAAATAATCCTTAAAGGTTTTTATGTCTGTGGCCTGGTCTTTTTTTGACGCCTCTAAAAATCGCAACTTTCTGTTTGGGACGTGTTCTGATCAGGTTTCTAGAATAAAAGCACATACAGTACGTTCGTCTGCCACAATAATCAGACCTATTGTAAATGCACATAACAGTCTGATGTAAACCTACACAACGACAGGTTCAGGTGGGTACTGTGCAGACGTGTGAACAGAACATGGCTCTTACATGAGTCGTTCCTCTGTTATAACTCTGATTACTGCTATTGTTGTGATTATTACTCTGAGACGGGCTGTGGAAATGGGCAAAGACAGAGGAGATGGAGCTGCAGACACAGGTCAGAGGAGAGATGGAGAAAGGAAAGAACTAGCTTTATAGATGAAGTTTAGTTTTTGTTTCTTGTTTCTTGTTTTAGCACAGTTAATTCAAGTCAAGTCACAGTCACATTTAAATGGAAGTTGTCAATGTGGCGTTATGGCAGAAAAGTAAACAGATATCATTAGATATTGTAGTCGTTGAGCAGTGAGTGTCAAAAATGTTCACCCTCAATAACTGCGTTTCCGCCCTCTTGTTTTTAAGGAGGTGGAAACGGCAAATATCGCATTTTGAATCCCTAATGCGCATAAAAGTTTATACGCTCTCTAGAGGTGGATTTGTTTTATGCGCATAACGTCTGAAGCGAATTTTGAAAAGCTGGAAACGCAGTTATTCGCATTAACTCATGAAGCGAATTAAAACCCACGGGACACCCGGGTTACGTACCTGCTGCAGCGGCTCTGGAGGAGGGACTTGGGTGATAAACAAAGGCAAAATAATCCTTACAGACTGAGTAAGTTTTGTCCAAAATGCTGCAGACACGCAGCCGTTACACCACAAAAAAACAAACATGTTTGCTGAGGTCTGTCGATCAAAACTAACCCGGGAGAAACCACAGCGCTTTTGATCAAAAAAACTCCGTGAAAGTTTTTGGTTGTCCAATACTGCGGTGATTCAGAGCTCGTCCTTTCCATGGCGGAGGATTTGTGTTAAAAACAAAGACAGCTGCCTTTTATTTTGGCTGTTAAACATCCATTGCATCAATAAAGTGATAACTGGTAAAGTTGCAGAAGACGGAGCAGTCTGCCGCTAACAACTTAATATTAAAGAATCTGCGGCTGTGAGAAAAAGTGAAACCAAACAGACTGTGCACGTAGCGCCCTCTGCAGGATCGGTGTGTATGACACAGCTCATGTTGCCATAACAACAGTTATGCGCTTTGATGGAAACGGAGATTAATTCGCTTTTTATTCGCTTTACTTATGCGACATATTGCACATTTTATAAGGTGGAAACGCAGTTATTGCTAACTTTCCTCACAGACGTTCGTTAGTGGGCGTGGCCTCTGATGCCGACTGTATGTGTAAGAGCTGAAAATGACAGGAAGTCTTTTGGGTCTATATCCTCGACGTGCCGTGAAAAAAGCACCAAAATGCAAATCAACTTACACACAACTGACCCATTTGTATCCCAATACAATACCAATGGATACAAATGGAACTCACAATATCAAGATACATTATTGCCATTATCGTGATATTGTGAGACTAAATATCACGATTTTGCAGTTATTCACGATTACTCCTATTACGACCAGATAGAAAAGACATTTTTAATTTTCCTGCATTCTCATTGTCTCTGGCACCACTTCTCCCCAAGTTTTTGACCAGTTTTATTATATTACATTTCTGAATGCAAACAGTGGGCAGAAACAAAGAAGCCTTAGTTTAATAGAGATTTTTTTTTTGTAAATTTAATTTTTCTTCTTAATGGCAACATTTACTAAGATTGAGTTGAAGCAATACTGATATGTGTATTGAACCTCCTGCTGTGGCAAAATCACTCTTCATCTCGACATCTCCAATCATCTCTGGGTTGTTTCACTCTGTTTAACATTCGTACCTCTCTTTTGTTACTGCTCTGTTCAGTCTTGTGTTCAGGGCCCGGTCTGTGTGTGTGAGCAGTGACGTGTGGTGAGTCTAAATTATGTGGAAACACTTAGAGTGAAGTGAGTGAGCAAACATGAGGTCTGAGCTCTGCCAGTGGGTCCCTCCCTTTGGTTTTGGAGACGTTTGTGAATTCAGCCTCTGCACTAGTCTGTCTGAGAGAGAGAGAGAGAGCAGAGAGAGAGAGGGGGAAGAGAGAGAGAGGAGAGAAGAGCGAGAGAGGGGGAGGGAGAGAGGAGAGATGGAGAGAGAGGAGAGAGTACATACCACCTGCAGAGAGAGAGGGGGAAGCAGAGAGGGAGGAGAGAGAGAGAAAGGGGCGAGAGGGCAGAAAAAGAGAGGGGAGAGATAGAGAAAAAGAGAGAGGGAGGGAGAGAGGTAGCAGAAAGAGATGGAGAGAGAAAGGGGGATAGACAGAGAAAAAGAAAGACACAGAGAAAGGATAAGATAGACAGAGAGACGCAGACTCAAAAAGGGAGAGAGAGAGAGAGAGGCAGTGAGAAAGAAACAGAGAAAGAGAGAGAGAGAGAGAACTTCATGCTCTTCATAAATCTGTCCCAGAACTTCATGAGAGATCTTTCCAGCTTTCCATGGACGACACAGCAATGAAGCATAGAGTACATCCACCCGCAGAGAGAGAGAAGAGAAGAGAAAAGAAAGAGAGAGAGAGAGAAAGAGACAGGGAAAAGAGAGAGAGAGGGAGAAAAAAGAGAGAGATAGGGAGAGAGGGAGAAAAAAAGAGCGAGACAGGGAGAAAAGAGAGAGAGAGAGAAGGAGAAGAAAGACAAACCAAAAGGAGAGAGAGAGAGAAAGGCTGAGTTACTAATGTTTTTAAATCTCTTAAAAACGTTTCATCTACTTTTAACCCACAATCATTGATTTCAGAAATCTTTTGATGTAAATGTCATTAGCAAAATAGCTCTTCATCCATCACAGCAGAAAAATAACTTTTCATTTTACCACATAAAGTTAATGTCTGCAAAATACCACTGACAAAAACAAAAAAAAAAAGCTAAGAAATACATCATATCAGAAGCTATAATGTTTTAGTCTAACCTTTATAAGCTTAAGGTTGCATTCATTCATTTATTTTCTGCTTGTTGTGACTAGAGCCTATCCTAGTAATTTGGGCCTTAGGCGGGGGAACACTGGACAATTTACAGTGATGCCTAATTAACCTAAACACGGATATTTGGAAAATTCATTCTGTCTTCTTCTTAGTTTATCTTTATTTTTCTTGTAATAAGCTAGGTGCTCATTTACCTGACAGTTTCGGCGGCAGGACTTGTGGTTCTCTCTTAAAGAGTCTCTTTAAGTTAAGAGAGAACCACATCATGGACTGGACAATGCAAAAATAATTGGAACAGAAGAACACAAATACAAACGATGGATACAAGAGGCTATTGAGATCAGGAAGCGAGGCACAAAGACCATCAACAGAGACGAAGGAGCTTATTCTTTGGCTCACACATGGGACCAGAGACCTTCACCAGGCGGGGGCAGACGTGGTCAGTCTGACAGATCTGTCAACCTGGCCACGTCTGGGAAGATTCTATAAGAGAGACGTCACAACACCGGACGTCACCTCTGGCGAAGGCGGAAGTCCTGCCGCCGAAACTGTCAGGTAAATGAGCACCTAGCTTATTACGACTTTCTTTTTCATTCATTTTCTACCGCTTAATCCCGTAGGGGTCGCGGGTGACTGGAGCCAATCCCAGTGACTTTGGGCTTAGGCGAGGAACACCCTGGACAGTGGCCAACTTGCCGCAGGGTTAGACAGACAAACATTCACTCTCTCATTCACTCACTCACTAAGAGAAATTTACAGTGATGCCCAATAACCTAAACATACATGTTTTTGGAGGTGGGAGGAAACCGGAGTACCCGGAGAAAACCCACGGTGACACGAGGAGAACATGCAAACTCCACCCAGAGAGATCGTGAGATGTTGGTATGGTCCGACCCGGGAGTCAAACCCACGACCTCCTTATTGGGAAGCCAGAGCTCTAACCACTTGGCTACCGTGCACCCTAAACATGGATGTTTTTGGAGGTGGGAGAAAACCGGAAAAAACTCACATTGACACGGGGAGAACATGCAAACTCCACACAGAGAGATTGATATTGATACGTTAATATGGTCCGACCGGGGAGTTGAACCCACGACCTCCTTATTGAGAAGCCAGAGCTGCATTCATTTTCTGGAAATTTAGAAAAAATCCAGGTGGTGAACAATAGTCTAATAGTCACTTTTGTACTTACATTTTCAATCTGGTAATTGTTATTTTTTGACCAGATCCATCAGTTCTTTTATATTCCAAGAAAAATGCATTTAAACAATATTCTTTTTAGCAACTTAAACACTTTTCTCGTTGTGTGTCTTGTGAAATGAACCTATTAAACAGTCGTGAGTCTGTGTTTTCTCATCTCAGACTCTTACTACGGCTGTTATAAATCACAGAGTGTTGTGAATAAATCAGGTTGTGTGTAAGCTCTGCTCCGGACTCCTGCTGCTCACTTTTATGAGCTGAGAAGTGCCTCCTCTAAAAAACACACACTTTTATTAAACACATGTTTTTGTGCTCAGACGCCGCAGATTATTCATAACAACGGCAGGTTTACGGAGGATTTCAGACCACCGCCGTCTCTGCTGCAAAGTAGGAAGAGGTTAAGTGCAAATGCGGTAAAATCATTGTAATTTAGCAATCTTTTTTGAGGCTGTGTCATTTTACATTTTGAAACTCACTCACAGTTGCTGTGATGGATTTATGTCATGTTTCATCTGCTGGTCGAGGGTCTATAGTGTGTCTGTTATTACACAAAGCAGCTCTCTGTGCAGGTGGGTCACTGATGGTTCTTCTGACTCAGTCAGGAGGTGATGAGTGTCACTGGTTCAGACATGGACCTGGCTTTGGACCTGTCTGTTGGACCTGTAGTCTGACAGTTGGACCTGTAGGTCTGACTGTTGGACCTGCATGTAGCAGACTTACCCCAGGCTCTCAGTCTGCACTCGGTCCAGCTCCAGCTGCTGTGTTGGAGCGATCCTCTCATAGAGGACAGCTCACATTCTGCTTAGTGCTGTTGTGCTCACTTTCTCATTCGGTCGGCGTAATCTCTCATTCATCCAAGAATGATTCATAGTAGAGTTTATTCTGGACCTGAGCCCAAACCCAGCTTGAGCCCGGGTTAAGACGCAGCCGCACTGTACACGTGCACTCAGCGGATGATTGACAGCCGTGCCAGAACACAGCGCAAACCACCGCGGTGACCAAATGCGAGTGTTTGAAGTGGCCAACTATACGGTGTGAGAAGGGTAGAGTGTGTTTGATCCGCTCAAACACATAGAGAACGATCTGGTTCCCGTCGGCTTCGGACACTATATGCGCGAACTCGGGCTGGATTTTTTCGGCCCGATCTAAACTCTATTTCATAGTAGAAAAGCTTCAAAGTCATCGAAACAGCATCTTCAAAGATCGAGATGTTTCGACTATCATCCGATAGTCATTTTCCAATGGAAAAAATCTGCCACAGCACTTCCACAGAGTAGTGGACTACACCTCGTCCTGTCTGAGCTAGTTTCACAGTTAAGTCTTATGCACACTACAGGCGTTTTGGCTTATTTTAAGCCCGACGTTTCCCTCTAAGAGTTCAGAAGGTGTGGTCAGAGTAAGGGTTTTCGTAAGATGAGGTTCTGAGGTTCAGCTGCTGCACGAGCGAGGACCTTTACAACAGAAGCATCCGGTGCATCTGCTTTGTGACGGCGACTCTTCAAATGTAAAATAAAGAAACACTGTCTCTGTCCTTAGACAACAACACGGACAAAGAGAAACCCTCAAGAAGAGCCACAGTGAAAGAGAGATCCACAGACAAGTGGAAATGTTCTTTTGCAAAAATCAGATATCCTACTTTTAAGATTTAACTTTGCTGTCCTTTTATAAATTGACTCAATTAATGAAGCCCTAAAACTAAATATAATTACATTATACATTCATTCACTGTCTCACTTATTCCCCATCAGTTTTCGCAAATGACTAGAAGAGTTTAAGATCGAAACCAAAATCCATCTTGACCCAGACCAAGCCTGTGCACACACAGTACTGTCCAAAATAACTTATTTCCGAATGTTGGAGTCTAAGCCTGTTCACTTTTGAACTGATGATTGGATGTTCAGTGTGGCATTTTAAAGCTGTAGTACCTGATTTTACAAACAGGAAATATGTCTTAGATCTGTCAAACTAGTTCCTCTCTCTCCTCAATTCTTATATTTGCTTGTTTTGGCTGCAGTTATATTACATATTTTGTAAAAGCAAAGTGAAATGGAGTGGACCACCCAAGCCCAGCCAATCAGAGCTCTGAAAATATTCCATTCATCCCTCGCTCAGCTTTTAAAAGAAGCGTTACTCTTTCTCTCCGTCCTCTTCTCCTGGCTCCACACATCACACAAACACAACTTCTCTCTCTTTATCTCTTTCTCCTCTGCTGCTATTTTAATTTAATTTTTTACCATGAAGAGGTGGAGTCTTTCAGTTCTTTAATTTTGAACAGGAAGTACATTTTTTCCCTATTTTTAAGCTATTTTAACAAATTTTTCATCCATTTTTCAAGTTTTACAATAAACAAAATAAATTACTGTTCTACTTATGTTTTATTTTATAACTAAAAACTATGAAAAACAACTTTAAAATAGTGGCTAGCGTAAAATGTAAATACACTATGTCATCCATAGACTTTCACGAGGCTCTGGACATGTTTTATCACAATGTTTCTTTATACTGAGTTAGTTTAACGCTGGAAACACTCACAGCTGCCAAAGGAAGATCTACGGATCACTGACTTTTATAATTCATTAATATTTTACAGCATTTCTCACATAAACACGCTGGTTGTACAGAGCTATCGGAACATTCTGACCTCACCGCTCCGACTGCAGGAACTTCACACATTCTCCAGTTTATTTCTTGTTTTATTTGTCGTTTCACTCGAGCGGAGACGGATGAAGGTGACAACACGAGCTGCGGTTCACACCAGATGTTTACGAAAATAAACTCCACTCTGCTCTGAGGGAACAAAGAGCACAGTCTGTTCACAGAAATACTCTTCTACAAATGTGAAACGTGGGTATGACTGTCAGATTTGTGTTTGTGGTAGAAAAAAACAACTTTATATATAATTAAAGACTTTTATTATCTCACTTTAGCTGAGAACTATCACAAGATTCATTCATTCATGAAGCTGTAGATGTTATTTTGTTATTTTGTTATTTGTTTATTTTCACAAAATAAATACTTAAACGTTAATAAAAGTAAATAAAAGACAATTAAAATGTGAGGGATGTGACAGAAACCCAGAAGGGCTTATTGAAAGCCACACCCTGTAAAAACAAAACATCATCACATCATCTCAAACTTAAAGGGGAGAACAATCACTTCTGTTTAAAATAAAGAATCATATTGATGAATAGAAAATTTTCAAAAATAAATGAGTTTTTAATAAATAAACACAAGTCACATCATACCTATACTGTGACAACAATTGAAAAATTATGTTATAATGATAATTATTACTAGTGTAATTCTTTTTCATTATTTAATATTAATATTATGTTAATTATTATTAATAATTATTATTATTTCTATTATTATTATTTTATTATTATTATTATTATTATTATTATTATTATTATTATTATTATTATTACTATTATTACTATTATTATTACTATTGCTATTATTATTATTGTGTTTTTATTATTATTTATATAATACAATAATCACTTGTATCTATTAAGTAACATTTCTTTCAAATACTTTTTACTGTTTTGGTATTGGCATTTTCATATATTCACCATAATTATTCCAAAGCTTTGCTCCACGATATCGGAAAGAAAATTTCACTTGAGATATTCTGCTGAATGGAAGATGAAAAGTCTCTTTCTCTTTGCTCTTTCTGTTGAATATGAGCTGTCTGTGTTTGCAATGCTTTATAGCTTGTTGATCTGAGCCCTGTACTACGAAGCTAGATTTGGGGTTTAGTGAAGTAAATTCTGGGTTAATCCTGGTCTGGTCCTATAAAATGGATCACTTCCTGTCAGTGCAGATCTCTATGGCAACATGCAGCAAACTCCGGACCAGGATAAGTTCCTGAATAAGTCAAAAAGACAAAGCACTGACCAATTAGGAAATGTGAAAGTCACAGCGTATTCTTTTATATCAATGTGATGTGCATTGTAAAGAGGAGCCATGAGATCTTAACTAGACTGAAGAATCCTGTTTAATCTGTGTGATGATAGTAAACTTTTTCATTGTCAAGAAATATTGAATGACTGTGGATCTTTACGCATCACTTTGACTCAGACAAAAGACACTTGTCTAAAGACACAGTTCATTCAGACTAAGCAGTCGATTTATTTAATATTCATGATATCTGCACATTTGTGCTTTAGCTTGTTTATATCGATGCAGGACATTTAAATGAACTCCGTAGTTTAACTTCTGTGTCTGTGATTGGTTGCTTAAGCGCAGACTCCACTTGAAGCGTGTTTTCTTCGCTTAGATTTTAATACCTGTGTACTAAACTAAAAGGTGGGGCGTTTAGTGAAATACTTCGATCTGATTGGGTGTGGGGTCTACCTTATTTGTGCTTAGCCAATCACAGCAACAACTCGTAATGGTGTATCCAATGTCCGCGTGAGATAGAACAAGTGTCACACACACTGCTCTTCTTTCAAAAAGAAATTACTCCGTATTTTCTGTTAAAACCGCATCAAAAGCAGCAGAAACACGAACATCCACGGGAGCAGCCATCTTTGTTTAGCTAGAATTAGACTCGGCGCTAACAGCCCGTGTTAGCCTGCCCTGCAACAATGTGATTGGGCCTCAAAACCACGCTGCTGTGATGTGAGTGGACCGAAATACGGCCTTTTCAGACTCCCAAACCAATCAGGTGGCTGGAAGGCCAGATGGTTTATCTTGTGTTTGTGAATTCACAAATATCACGAGATAAACCATCTGAACAGGTTAGACTCATGTATAATGACAAACTGATTGAGTTGTGAACTCATTTTGGAGGACAGTTTATCCAGAGCGACTCATGTTAGTCAAACCACATAAGAGAAACTTCTCCAGGATAAGTTCAGTGACATTTGTAGTACAATGATCAGGGGTGTCAAGTTCATTTTGACAAAGGGCCACATTGGCATCGTGGTTGTCCTTGAAGGGTCGGTTGTAATTAAAATTAACCTTCCCAATTTTATAAATAATAGTCTCTGTAAATGACTTTTGTATATTTAATGAAGTGATACATCCACATTACTTTGAATAATGAGTTACTCTTTAAGTTTCAGACAAATCATCTCATTAGATTAACACACCCAGAAACTCCTGGCACTATTATAAGATTAAAGTAAACCTTATAAGACCTTGAGGGACGCATAAAATGATGTGGAGGGCCTCATCTGGCCCCTGGAGTGACGCGAATGGAGAGCACAGGTCTTCGTTTGACCAAGGAAACAAGAAGACAGTGGTGTTTTAGGCTGATCCCAACTGGATTAGTGAGCCCGATCTCACAAGAAACGTACATTTTCCACGACATTACGCAACATGTAAATGAGGTATTAGCACGAGTTCACAGCTGTTTTGTGTAATTATAGTATGCTTCACAGTCCCCATTCATTTCAATGGTGGTTGTTAAGACGTGTTCTTATTTATGAATATTAATGAAATCCTGATTCTAATCTTAACCTGCCCCAAGCCCCAGACCTAATCTTACCCATTTTAGTAACTTTATGCCAGAACGTACCCGTTTCACTTGAAGAAAACGTCCCCACGTGGCTGAAACCAAAACTCGTCCTATTTTGACGCTGTAAAATCTCGTGTCATTTTTAAACTTTTTCATATTCTGCTAAATGTACGGAGTAATATAAGTACTAAAAACAGCTGTGAACTCGTGCTCAAAATACGCTGTTTTTGTGTCATGGTAAAAGTACGCCCTTTAGTGATACTGTGTTGGATTAGTTCGCTTACATGGCAAGCATTGAGTTTGTTAGATAAATATATTTCACTGCACCTGCCCCCACACACTTCCTCATTGGTTTGCGTGTTTTCTTGGATCCACTGGGTGAAACTACAGTGACAGATGTGCACAGGCCATTGTACAGGAGAGTCACAGATACTGCAGTTGCATTAACGAGCCGCGATTGAAAGCTGGAAGTTGGTCGCATTTCAGGACAAGTGACCAATGCTACACGAATTGATGCATCTGGTTTGTAAGCACCTTTAGAATGTTCTTTAACTTGAAAATGTGCAGCTAACTCTGACACATAAAGAAGAAATGGAGTTTATACATTCATTCATTCTTTTTCTCTGCTTATTCCATTTAGTTACTGAAGCGAAAATATATACACACTTACAGGCGGCTTGTCATTAGGGCGATAGGTGCGACGCACCGCCAACAAAAAGAGGGAAAAATGAGCGAGTGTGTAGTTAAGTGATCAAAACAATTAAAACCTGATTAAAATGCCGTTAAACATATTGTCCAATAGAGAGCTTATTTTCGTCTCGGTAATAGTCCCGCCTCTTTTGGTGTGATCTCTGCTGACTCATCCCACCGCTGTTTCATTGAATCAATGTAAGGCGTTTTCAGCATGTCTTCAGCCCTTCATGCAACTAATGGGACCGCGGGTGCTTGCACCAACGCTGCGCCGTCACGTACGTCTGCGTGACGACGAAGCACGTTCATCTGTCAGTCAACAGAGAGCGCGGCTAGTGCTTGTCCACTCGGAATATTCAGCACCAAAACAAGTCGTTTACAACAGCTACGACCCCAAGACAAATCTAAGCATCAGACACAACAGAAGGTGGGAGATGTATAATCGTGTATTTTTTGCAAGTTAAATCAGAGTTGTATATTTTTTGTTCTTGTTTTCAACCATGTCATCCATGTCCATGTTTACTGTGGCTCTCAGGCTGGTTTTATTGTCTTAAATATTAACAAATAGACGTGTTATTTAAATATAAAGCCTCTTTATGCATTTTACTGGTCTGGATCTTGACTTTGTATTATTGACACAGGTTGGCCACATGCCATTTGATTACACGTCAATGCCACCTAGTGGTGTAAAATTATATTCTATTATTTTGATTGATTAGAACAATATATATAATTGTGGGCATTTGGTTTTGATAGTGGCAATGTATAATCATAGCACCCCCCAAAGAAATTAGTCAGGACCGCCACTGCACACTTATTTAATCTGTTTAGTCACATTAGCAACTTACACCAAAAGAATCTCTCTCAAACGACTTCGCTGCGACTATGAACGACATTAAGCAGAAAGCCGACAGGAAACGTAACCCAAATAACTTCACGACAAATGAAAAGTGAGAGACGGAGAACAGAAGTGTGAGTTTACATATTTTGCGGCGCATTACAAACAATCTCCGAGAGGAATAAACATCCTCATGTCGTTCAATTACAAACACATTGTCTGTGCAGAAGGACTCCATTAGCCGACTTAGCGGATCAAATTAAGCAGAAAATGACTCCCGCCGATTGGAAAGACGTCATTTTGTTTTATAGAGGCAAATGTAGCGTCAAATGTGTCAACAGTAATGAAATGAGGAGCGACAAAATGGGCTCTTATGAATGAACGAATTAGAAGCGAGTTGGGTAAAGCGTATTTTATCTGACTTTGTTTGTCTGCATTAGTGGTTTTCACAGAGAGATTGTGATAAAAGAAGCAGTTGTAGCTAATTAAATGGTGCGCAGTCTAAAACATCTATTTATTGAAATGTGGAAGCAAAAGGATATATTAAGTTTTACTCTTTGTCTGCTATAAATGGAAACTGATGTTTTAATTATAGGAGGCTCTGACGCACACACTGACTCAGTCTAAGTTAAGCTATGGCAGGGCTTTTTCATTGACACAAGGTTGTATCAAATATTCAGAAGACTTTTTTGTTTTATAGTGATAATATCAAATATCACCAACCTTTTTCAGTTTGCGAGCTACTTTTAGACTCAGCACAGCATGAAGATATACCCATAGATTTACATTATTTATTTCATTAGCGATGTCGAAACTTTTGATTTTATAGTCTATTGTCGTTAGCCTTTATATAGACTTTATTTAGTATTATAGTAATAATATTTCATCAAAATGTAAGTTATAGCCTAAACTGTAACAGAGTAGGCTATATTTAAAAATAAATTGCTGTGGCTACAAAAAAAAAGTTATGGAAGAGTTGAAGCTGTCATCACTCCACTTTAAACTACTGTGTGATTGATGATTACCATGGTAACACTGAGGGGAGGGGCTCGAGAAAGTCAGCTTTCCTTGGACTCACATCAACAACAAACAAACTTCTGTAGTGACAACTCAGCGTGAGCAGGTAGGATTCTGTGGCACTGTGGCTGTCGTCTGGCGTTGTGCGGCCACTGTGCGCTCCAGCGAGCCGACACTGGAAAAATCCAGCTGCTGCATCTTGTGCCTGTGTATTTGTAGCAAAGTGTGGTTAAAATACAGCTAAAATGATAAAAGGTTCTAAAACAAGGTGAGCAGTGTAAAACCAATAAAACCAAAACCAGTAAAAAGTTAAAATAATTTATTACAATAACTAAATAGACAAATAAAATTGGGCCCAATAAAATATAAAATGCTAAAAGTCCATAAAAAGCGGGGAAGGTGCAGGGCTTCAATGTCCGTGGCTCTGTAAAAACAAGGGAAGCAGGGGCAGTCAAAGGTTCTTTTAAAACCAATTTAAAAACAGAGGCAGCCTGGTTAAAATCCGGCCAGAGTACAATAAAAAGATACTTACAGGGCAGGGCAGAGTAACTCTGCCCGCCTGCTGTACTCCGCGTAGTACTCTGGCCTCAGTCTCCTTTGTGTGTTCCTTCCTGGGTGCCTCGGTGGTCTCGGGTGAACGGCTGCCCTGTAACAGTGACAGTCTATGCACAGTTAAAAGCTCCCCACTGCGAGTACTTTCTGCAGCAACAGCGGCAACAATCCCACCAGAGCACTAAAGGGTACTTACGGGCAGGGGCAGAGAAACTCTGCCCGACTGCTGTAATCGGCGTCGTGCTCTGGCTTCACGTGGACAGGTACTGTCTTCGATCTCGTCTCTGCCGCTGCTGCCGCTCCTTCCTCCGTCTGTGCCCTCGTGTGTCGTCCCCTGCTTCCTCCCCTTCCGTATCTCCCGCTCTGCTTAAAGTAAAATTCCAGTTCGGCTCCCCCCGCCAGTCTGTGCAGTGATTGGTTAAATGAAGGTAAAAACAAGTCCGCCACAGGTGAAAGTCTTTGGGGGTTGATTAAAAACAGGAAGTAAAAAGGCAACACGCACACATTAAAACACATTTCAAAATAAAAGCATTTCAAAATAAAACCATGCAATAAAACCAATGCGCAAAATACAAAGTGCGCTGTGCGTCTCCGTCCTGTGACATATTTTGAGTGTATATTGCGCGCGTAACTCACGTGTGTATTTCGACCGTGTACTTCGCATGTCTATTTCAAGTGTGTCCTATTTTTAGGATTGCTTTAGGACTTGTCTAAAGTCCCTCATCTTATGTCCATCACCTTTGAAGTTAACATCTGTGTCATTATGGCAACTACTCAAGCTCCGCTGATCAAAGACAGCGGCGCTGTGCGTCAATGGCTTTTGCTCAGTGGCGTTTGTAGCCATCATTTTTTTTTTTTTTTTTTTTTTTTTTTGAATTGGAGTGGTTGGCTGCTCTTTTGCTGTCTCTCTGGAGGCACTGAGCACTTTTTGAAACTTTTTTGGTTTTAGCTCAGTTTTTTGGCAAGAAAACTTTGGACTTCAACCAACTAAGACGTGTGGCCTCTGGTGTTCAACAAACATGAGCTAAGTACTGTCAGATTTGTGAAAAGAAGACATCTGGTTTTCTCGTAACCATGGAGACCATGCAAAAGCTAATGTTACCTACGCTAGCTATGGACTGTCAGACTTTCACACCTGAAGCAGGAGAGGACGTTGCAGTGAGGATGGTTTTGATTCTTGGAGTTCTTTCATCAACCCTGTGATGCTCAACAGACACAAGTTAGGATTTTTTGAATGAAGTCGTTTGTTTGTCTTGTTACCATGGAGATAAGACATGAAGCTATGAATGCTAACTTTGCTAGCTTTGGACATCTGAAAAGCTACAGAACTTTTACTTCTGCTGCAGCAGAAGATTTTCCAGACAAATATTTTGAGGGATGGCCTTATCATCGACTGAAACAACAGAAGTTTCATCTGATCCACTTGGACCTGTGTCATCTGTTCAACTGCACCTGTTCCTCCAGCTAAGGCCCTGACCGAGACAACCACATCATGGAAATGGTCCCTGAGACTGTTCTGTGGACCAAGCTCCAAACCTGGGATGACAGAGCCTTCTCCATCGCTGCCCCACCCTCTGGGACAGAGACTGCACTAACCTCAACACTTTTAAGAAAAATCTGAAGATCCATCTGTTTAAATGTGCTTTTAATGTTTAATGTTGTATTTACTGACTGTTTTTATGTATTGTACCTTTGTTTAACTGCCGTTGTCTGTAAAGCGTCTTTGAGTGTCTAGAAAAGCGCTATATAAATAAAATGTATTATTATTATTATTATTTATTATCATGGCCGTTAGCTTTAGTCTTTTCCTAGGTTCCTCTACAGGCTATGGAACATGTGCAGTTGTGTTTCCCACATAAGCCTTTGGGCGAGGAGCGGGACGAGCTCGAGCCGAGTGAATCCGAATGAAGCCGAAAGCTCACACGTGACCGTTCTGACCAATCAGAGCGGGAGTACAGTGTTAGCAGCGGTAGCCAAAGCTAAAGCTTAAAAATCACTGCAAAATCTGACAGTTTTTAAAGTTGTAGATGCAGTTTCTGCCAAACACGAGCTGTTTGTGTTGGCATTGCGCTCTAGGGAAAAATGCAGAATCAATGGAGCGGCCACTGGGGCTGATTTTCAACGGCTGCAAGCAGCAATGTCGTATCCAGATAATATAATAGATCCATGCAACTACGCCACCGAATGTAGCGACCTATGTCTATCTGAGACCGGAAGACGTTAGTGTATAAGCCCAATTTCATCACAAAAATTGTGACTAAAATCCAATCACTACATACAATGCCAAACCTCTGCTAACCAATTTTAAATAGTGTATAAAGTACAAATATATCTTTAAAAATGTAAAACGAAAACATCACAGTTTCAAGCCTCTCAGTGCTTTTTAAACATGTACTTTCACTTTTTAATGATTATCTTAACTTTCTCTAGACTAAGTTGATCTGCTTCTGTTTATTTCTAACTCAAAGTTGTGCACTTCTTTTGTCGTGGTTTGAAACGACTCTCCGGCTTTATACTAGCTGTTTTATTTGTGCATCAGAATGCTAGCGTAGTCTTCTGGAGTCTGGTATTCACTGCTCTGTGGAGGATTGGTTAAATTAAGCAGAAAGTCCTTGTTAAGAAGAAGTCAATAAATAAGCTGATGGCAGAACGGACAGGCCTGCTGCTCCAGACGTGTCCAGCTGCTTTTGTTTTCTTCAGCCTAAAGAATAACACCTGATAACGGCTTAAGTTTAGTGATTGTCCAACTCACTGAGCGGCCTTTTGTTGAATGATTTAAGCACAGATTTATTGAACTTAATTATAAGAAAGCGTTTGATGAGAAACTTTTGAGACAACATCCTTTTTCTGAATGAAACTTTATGTCAGTGTTGTTTTCCTCTGTTTTGGTGAAAGAATATGAGCCACTACAATGAAAAACAATAAAAATACGAGGTTACATGATTAAAGCCATGAGGACAAGAGTCTTTTTATGGAGAACTATTGGTAATTGCCAAACTACATGTTTGAGACCCCCTGGTTCAGGGTTAGGGGTTTGATTTTCCCCTATGTAGTGTGTTATTTATTAGGCTCCAACAGCACAACCCAAAACATAGAATTGTATTTAAACTAACAGTTACAATGTTTACAGTAAGTCAAATCTGGTGGTCTTTGTAGTGCTGTTGGAGTTCCTCAGGGATCAGTATTGAGGCCCTTATTGTTTTCGATATATAGTCTTTCTGCTGTTTGCCCCGATTTGAATGTCATGTATGCTGCTGATGATGTATGTTATTCACTCAGGGTTAACATTAGATATTGTATCTAAACTCACTAATGCTCTAAACAAGTTACAGATTTTTGTGCTACAACTGCCTAGTTTAAATCAAGTTTGAATATTTTTCTCAAACACATTAAACGACTCTACTTTGTAACTACTTTGACTTTGCTTCTACTAACCTTCCCCATAGGGCCGGTATCTCTCTCAGCCGCACTCAAGCGTCTCAGCTGATCTTCAAGCCGCATCTCAGCCGGGGATTGCTTCAGCGTGCATCTCGTAAGGCTTTGGTATGTGCAATGCACTCTGGCGCATTCTCTCGCAGACATGTTAAAGATCAAGAACAATACAAAGCATAGCGTGCTTCATCATTCCTTAGAAAGCAGTGCTCTTACAGGATCGGTGCCAAGTCAATCGCCGGAGATTTCATACGTAGTTCGCCGACATATAACTCACTAAGTCCCCGAACATTGCGTCTCCCAAGCAACGACGTAGTCTGTGCCTCAAGCGTATTAGTTTCCATTCAGTGAAGATGACGCGGTATGTTCTCAGTTTACACCGTGGATCTTACTCCGAGCCGCATTCTCTCATAGTCCGGAGATTTTTTCATATTAGCTAGTCCGCGAGTCTCGCAGTGATTAGCATTTTTCAAGCCGGACTGCCTCCAGGATGGGCATTTGCGATTCCTCTGACGCCGAATCCTCGCATGTATGAAGCCTGAAATAATCAGCCGCCTATTCTCAGCCTGGAATCTCACGCCGGATCTCATGGGCCTGCATCTCTAAGCCGGATCCAGCGCGGCATTCTCTAGCTATGCATCAGGCCGGATCTCTAGCCGCACCTCAGCCGATTCTGCAGCCTCTATCAGCCGGGATCTCTGCGCAATCTCTAGCCCGCATCTTCAGCCGCATTTCAGATTCCGGATCTGCAGCGCAGATTCAGCCGCTATATCTCTGATGTCCCGCATATCTGCGCGCCCGCATAGCGTGCCCTAGGGCGTCATCAGACCGTGAGCATCTCATGCCGTGTGTCATTCACAACCACCGCGGCCCATTTTTTCTTAATGCCTCTCTCGGCTTATCTTCACTTAGCTCGGCATTTTCTTACTCGATGTTCAGCGTGGTATACCTCTCCCAGCCGGATCTCAGCCGCATTTCTCAGCCGATCTCAGCCGCATCCTCAGGCTGGATCTCGATTCCGATCTCCTGTCAGCGTGCGATCGCGCAGCCGCATCTCGCAGCCGCCATTTCTCATGCTCGCATTCAGCGGATCTCAGACCGTGTCATCTCTTTAGCCAGGCAGGCAACATACATACGCAAGACAACCGTATTCTATCCAACTCCTCTGGTGCTCAGCCGCTCCTATATAGTCTGCGTCCTGTGATGCTCACGTCCTGGGTATGGTTCAGGCTCGATCCCCTCTCCGCCGCCCATCGCTTCCACGTCCTGTCCAGATTTAACGTCGAAGGCACCGTCTATATAATTACAGTTGTAACGAGCATCATTCAGCGTCACCTCCATCAAGACCCGGCAGTTCACGCAAGCTCGAGGAAACCTCGTAGCCGCATGCTATGCCGTGCAGCCTAGCGTGAGGCCCTGCGGGACAAACTGCTCCGCGTGCAGCGACGCACTGCTCATGGACGGGACTCTCAGGCCGCATTCTGCGATGGCGATACAAGGAACAACAGTGACGCATATCGCTCCTAACAGCCTCTGCACATACTCATCTCCCCAGAAGGTAAGGATGTGTTTGTTTTGTGAAAAGGTTAATGAGTTTAATGGGTGCTGTCATTGCTGGCCCTGAAGTGCGCCGGCTGAGATCCTGCTGAGATATTGCGGCTGAGTAGCCTGGCCGTTGAGTACCGGGTTTGGAGAGATGCGGCTTATGAAGGTAATATCTCGTTAGCTCCTCGTGGAAGAGGGAATCGTGACTAGAGTGTGATTTGCCTCTGACTAGAAGATGTCCGGAATCGTGTATGGTCTGCTGAGATGCTGTTGGTGCTGAGGATGTTCATGACTGATGTTGTAGTCGGTCTGCCTGGATGTGATTACAGGCATTTCATAGAAATGAGATTCTCGAAGCAGTTGTGAGAGTAATTATCAACTCTGGCCTCTTATATGTAGAGATCCCAAAGAGGCTGTGAAGGAGATTGCGAGGGCTGAGATTGCGGGAGGGTAGAGAATCGCGGGGCTGGAGTGGGCTGGCTGAGAGAATAAGAGGTTACTTGGAGGGTGCGGGCGTGGATAGGGGTGGCGTGGATGAGAGAGGCGAGGCTTTGTAAGAGAATCCAGCTAGGGAAGAGGGATGCGTGGCTGAGGAAGAAGTCGCTGAGATGGGAAGCTGAGATCAGGCTGAGATTATCTCGGCTGAGATTGCGGCTGAGATCCGGCTAGAGATGCGGGCTAGAGATGCGAGCTGATTGATCGCGGGGGACTGGAGTGCTGCTGAGATGGTACGGGCTGAAGAGAAACAGGCTGAGATAGCGGGGTAGATGAGCGGGCTGTAAGAGATCCGGCTGATGCGGCTGATAGATGCGGGCTTGAGATTGCTGAGTGACGGAGGTAGTGCGCTTGGCTGATCGGCCTGAAGATTCTGCGGCTGAAGGTGCGGCTGAGAGCCGGCTGATGCTGTGAGATGCAGGGTGGAGGAGTCCGGGCTGAGAGTGCGGCTGAGAACCGTGGCTGAGATCGACTTGAGATGCTATTGTGTAGGTCTGAGATTGCCGTTTGAGATGCTGGGGCTGAGATTGCGGCTGAGATTACCGGCTTGAGGAAGTGCTGCTGAGTGATAGCGGCATTGATGGAATGCGGAGGGAAGACGTGAGGAAAATGCTGTGCTCTGTAGATCCGGCGTGAGATCCGGTCTGAATTGGGCTGAAGATCCGGGCTGAGATGCGGCGGAGTATGCGGCTGATGATCCGGACTGGATGCTGCGAGATTATGCGGCTGAGATGGTCTGATGGTCTGCTAAGGAGAGGATTGGCGGGCTGATAGATCCAGGCTGAGATGCGGGCTGAGATCCGGCTGAGTAGGAAGAGATGCTGGGGCTGGAGTAGATCCGGGACTTGTGAAGAATCCGGCTGAGTATGCGGCTGAGTTCCGTGTTGAGGGATATTTTTTTGATATTGTAGTCTGAGATGCGCGCGGCTGGAAGATCGCGAGGTTGATGCTGCTGAGATTGCGGTCTGAGATCCGGGCGTGAGATTGCGAGGCTTGTATGATCCGGACTGGAGAGTTCACGGCTTGAGATGCGATGGGGAGAAATATTTTTGCCGGTGGTGGCAGTGGGGTGGGTAGAGACTTTTTTTTATTGTGAGGAAGAAAAAGAAAAGAGGGGATGCGGCTGAGAGATGCGGCTCAAGAGTCCTGGCTGATTGCTGCGATGAGATAGCGGCTGAGAGATCGGTGTGAGATGCGGGCATGAGATCTCCGGACTCTGAAGATTCCGGGCTGAGGATTGCGGCTGAGATGCGCGCTGAGATGGCCGCTGAGATCCGGCTCGAGAGTGCGGGTCAGATGCGGCTTGAGAATGGCGCGTGAGGATCGGCTGAGTGTCTGGGCGTGAGATCGCTTGATGCTGCTTTGAGATGCGGGCTGAGATCGGGGCTAGAGATCAGGCTGGAGATCACAAGCGTTGGTAGCGGCTGAGTATGACGGCTTATGATGCGGAGATTTGAGTTGCGGCTGGAGATGCGCTGAAGATGCGGCTGGATGCGGACTGAAGATGCGGCTGGAAGGTGCGGGGAATGCGCTGGAATGAACTGAGCGGGCTGAGATCCGCGCTTTTGATTTCGGGCTGTTGATGCGACTGAGATGCGGCTTGAGATGCGGGCTTCTGAGATCCGGGCTGGAGATCCGGCTTGAGTATGCGACTGAGTTCCGGCTGAGATGCGGCTGAGATGTTCATTCGGCGAGATGCGGCAGGATTGTGGCATGAATGCGGCTGAAGATTGCAGGCTAAGATGCGGCTGGAGATGCGCGTAGATGGGATGATGCGGGACTTGAGATTGCGGCTGATTGTATGCGCTCGGACGCGATGTGCGAGCTGACGCGGCTTGAGATGGCGGCGTGGAGAGTGGCGGTCTGAATCCAGGCTGGATGCTGCTTGAGAAGCGGCTTAGGCAAGTGAGAGAGTAGAGAAGAGATGATGAAGAGAGTATGGGTATTTTGTGGGTGGGGTGAGATGTATGAGTAGTTCTTTAATTTGAAGGAGTATTTGAGAGATTTTGCATATGGATGTAGATGAGGGTTTGTGTAGGGGTTTGAGAGAGAATGAGAGAAGTGGAGGATGTCTGGTAGATGCTGTTAAAGAAAAGGTGGGATTTTTGTATTCTTGAAGGGAGAGAGAAAGAGAGAGAATAGAGAGAGAAGAGAGAGTTTTGAAGATGAGCGAGGGATGATGAGAGAGAATGAGCTGAGAGACGAGAGGGGTGGAGATTGACTTTTGTAGGGAATTAATGGGAGCGAGTACTCTTGATTGTGACTGTGAGATAGAGCGAGGGTTGATTTAGAGATGATTGAGGTCTTGTTGGATGATTGTTCGTAGAGTAGATGATTGAGTTTGTTATAGTGTAGGTGATTTCTGAGAGAGAGAGTATGTGAGAGAAGAGAGAGAGGGACGTGTAGTAGAGAGATGTTATTTGAGAGACGTAGAGGGGTGATTGGGTATGTATTGTAGAGGATGGTGTAGAGGAGAAGAGTGAAGAGGAGTATTGATTTTAGAGATTGAGAGAGGTAAGATGAGGGTGGGAGTAAAGGGTGAGAGGATGAGAGAGATGTGTAGATGAATCTTGATGTTGAAGGGTGGTTATTTTATTTTGGTAGTTTATTTTTTTATAATTTTTATCTTTTATTCTTGTTTGTGAGGAGAGCAAGAAGGAGAGAGAGAGGAAGAGAGATGGGAGAAGAAAAGAAAGAGAGAGATGAGGAGAGAGTCAGGGGAGGAGAGAGGAAGAGAGAAGATAAGAGAGAGAGAGAGAGAGAGGAGGGCCGGTGAGAGAGAGAGAGAGAGGAGGAAGAGCCGAAGACATGAGAGGTATAGTGAGGGAGAGGAAAGATGAGAAGAGGAGAGGGGGGAGAGAGGAAGAGAGGAGGGAGAGAGAGAAGAGAGGACGTGAGAGAGAGAGAGAGGAGGGGAGAGAGAGGAGAGAGGAGAGAGGAGAGAGAGAGAGAGAGAGAGGGGAGGAGAGGGAGGGAGAGAGAGAGAGAGAGGAGGAGAGAGAGAGAGAGGGAAAGAGAGAGAGAGGGAGTGAGAGAGAGAGAGAGAGGAGGGAGAGAGAGGGAGAAGAGAGAGAGAGGGAGAGAGGAGAGGGAGAGAGGAGAGAGAGAGAGGGGGGAAGAAAGAGAGGAGGGAGAGAGAAAGTGAGAGAGAGAGAGAGGAGAGAGAGAGGAGAGAGGAGAAGAGAGGAGGGAGGAGAGGAGAGGAGAGAGACGGAGAGAGAGAAGGAGGGAGAGGAGAGAAGAGAGAGAGGAGGAGAGAGGGAGAGGGAGAGAGAGAGAGGAAAGATGAGGGAGAGAAGAGGAGAGAGAGGGGGGAGAGAGAGAGAGGAGAGGAGAGAAGAGAGAGGAGAAGAGAGAGAGAGAGAGAGGGGAGGAAGGAAAAGGGAGAAAGAAAATGAAAGAAGAAAAGAAAAGAGATAGTAAGAGAGAGAGACTGGAGAGAAAATGAGAGTGAGAGAAAAATAGAAGAAGGAGAGGGAGAGAGGGAGGAAAGGGGAGAAAAGAGGTCAGAGGAAGAGAGAGAGATATGAGAGAAAAGAGAGAGAAGAAGAGAGGGAGAAAAGAGAAGAGAGAGGAAGAAGAAGCAAGTAAAAGAAGGAGAGAAGAGATGTAGAGAAAGGTGAGAGAGAGGTGAGAAAGAGATGAAGAGAAGAGAGAGAGAAAGAGGAGCAAGTAAGAGAGAAAGAGAGGAGAGATAGAGTTAGATCGCCTATAGAAAAATGAAAGAAAAGAGAGGGAAGAGAATAGAGAGAGAGCAAGTAAAAGAAAGGAGAGATAGAGAGAGATGTAGAGAAAGGTAAAAGAGATGAAGAGAAGAGAGAGAAGAGATGAGAGAGGAAGCAAGAGAGAAACAGAGAGGAATGTAGAGAGAGAGGTGGGGAGGAAAGAGAGAGAGGGAGAAAGGTAGGAAGAGAGAGAGAGAGAGGAAGAAGAGAGAGCAAGCAAGAGAGAAAGGAGGAAGAGGAGGAGAAGAGAGAGGAAAAGAGAAAAGAGAGAGGAGGGAGAGAGAAAGAGAAGAAAAGGAGAGAGTGCAAGCAAGAGAGAAAGCGGTGAGAGAAAAGAGAACAGCTTGAAAGAGGAAGAGAAGACAGAGAGAAACAAAGAGAGAGAGAGAGAAAGAGAAAGAAGAGGAGAGACAGAGAAAGTGACAATGTGATCTTCCAACATGATATCACCCTTTGCAAATATTTGTCACGATTCCGTCTCGTAACTCGCTCTCCTCCTGTAAACTCGTCTTCGTGCCTTCCTTCCTCTTTCTTTCTTTCTTTCTTCAGAGGTCCCGTTTCCGTGGCGACCGCTGCACTTTTTTTCCCGTCTTTGTTTTGTGTTTTCTCTCCGCCGACCGCAGGCAGGGCGACTCGTTATGTCCACGCCGTCTGAGCGTCACAAACATGGCAGAACTGGGACAAAAAGAAAATAAAATAAAAGGTTTTGGACAGAGCCACCAAACGTTTAAAACTCTGTGATGTGTTTTGATGTGTGTGTGATCGATGTCAGAAAGATGTCAGAAAGATGAACAGATAAGGCAAAATCATGAGAGGAGATATTCCGCTTCATCTGGTGTCGGGTCGCGGAGGCAGCAGTCTGAGCAGGATACCTCAGAGCCCTGTACTACGAGGCTAGATTTGGGGTTTAGCGAGGTAAGTTCTGGGTTAAACCTGGTCTGGTCTTACGAAACTGGATCACGGACAGATCTCTATGGCAACATGCGGCAAACTCATAACCTGCTCCGGACCAGGATAAGTTCCCGAATAAGTTAAAAAGACGAGGCATTGGCCAATCAGAGATGAGAATTTAGGCATTTGCGAAGAGAGAGAGAGAGAGCAGCGGAGAAATGAGGAAATGCGCACGGGGCCGGCACGTAACCTATTTATAAAAGCAGGATGAGATCTTAATAATGACTATAGAATCCCGTTAATCTGTGGGATGATTAATAAATTCTTTCATTCTCAAGAAATAGGCCTAATGAACGACTGCCCTTTGTGCACATTTGGCTGTGGATTTTTACGCATCACTTTGACTCAGATAAAGGACACAGCTCATTCAGACTAAACGGTCGATCTATTAAATGTTTCGTCATGTCTGCACATTTGTGCTTTAGTCCAGTGGTTCCCAACCTTTTTTGCTCCAAGTACCCCCTAAATTTTGTCCCACACATCGAGTACCCCTTAAGTTGTGCTTTTAGGTCAGACATGTCCAAACTGTGGCCCGGGGGCCAAATGCGGCCCTGAACCAATTTGTTTTGGCCCTCAAAACTTGCTGCAGATTGGCCCAAATTCCAAATAGTATTGTTTTTATGTCAAAATTGAGCACATCTTCTATCATAGTCGAAAAAACAAACATGTTGATGCCTTTGAAACCTAAAATGAATGTTAAATGCCTCATTAAAGTGTTTATTAAAATTAGGTCAAAGGCAACATTTTAAGTGACTTTTATGGCCCCTGCTCTAAATTAGTTTCAAGAGGTACAAAGGCGCCCTATTATTAAACCATTTAAAACCTCCACAAATAACATTTTTATATTAATAAAAAAAATCATCTTCTATTAAAGTCTGAAATCATTTCAAGTACCCCCTAGTAAGGCTCGCGTACCCCAAGGGTCCACGTACCCCTGGTTGGGAAACCTGCTTTAGTCTGTTGT
>JBBPFD010000382.1:0-26294 GCA_038363315.1 Mugilogobius chulae
TACTGATTGATCTCAGGTTTCTGTATTTGTCTGAAAAAATGACTCAGACAAATCCATTTATAAAAACTGTACTCTTACTGAAGCCAGGTTTATATTTTCGATTCGTCTTTGTGGGATGTGTCATGGCTCAGGTGTGTCCAGGTAGTGAGAGCATGTTCTGATCACCACGTGCACATTCTCAGACTAAAACATTGTTTCACAAACCAGGCACAGTCACAGAAGTTTAAATGATAACGTGAAACTGAGTCTGACTGGCTTTGTAATCCTGCTGACTGGATCTTCTCCTGCGAGGAGTTCTCTCAGAGCGTGGTCTCTGTCTGCAGCACAGAACAAGACCAGCAAAACAGGTTAACGTCAGAGGAAAACAGCAGAGGAAAAGGTCTAAAACAGACTAACAGGTAAAAGCATTACTATTCACGGTAAGTAACATGGACGCGAGTGGATTAAAGTCAGTGGTTTATAACGAAGCAGGGCGGGGAGCTGTAACTGACACTTGTGCGTGAAATGAAAATGTTTAAACAGAACTCAGTGTTGGCCCATGTTATATATAATAAAGTCGGTGCTTCTCACATCATTTAAGGAGCAGATGTGTTGGAGTTGACGTGCGTAATGATCGTAAAAAAGAATCCCACATTTGGTCTACGAGCAACAAAGCGTTACATTTGTTTTACAGCTAATGAGGCGATGTTTTTTTGTCTTATTTTATGTGCACATGCAGCAGGTGAACCTCATAATAGTCGCAGTGATGCACAAACATAAGGAGAGAAACGACAAAAAAATCTTTACAAAAATCGTTACTCTTAACCTGGTCAGCCAGATGGTTTATCTCAGATATTTGTGAATTCACAAACACTAGATAAACCATCTGGCCTTCCAGCCGTTCGATTGGTTTGAGAGTCTGAACCAGCGGTGTTTCAGCGGTGTTAAGACAGCTGTTAGCGCCGCCGAGTCTAATTCAAGCTAAACAAAGATGGCTGCTCTCGTGGATGTTTGTGTTTTCTGCTGCTTTTGATGCGGTTTCAGCAGAAATACAGAGTAATTTCTTTTTGAAAGAAGAGCCGTATGTGTGACACTTGTTCTATCTCACGCGGACATTGGATACACCATTACGAGTTGTTGCTGTGATTGGTTAAGCACAAATAAGGTAGGCCGCTCACCAATCAGCTCAAAGTATTTCACTAAACGCCCCGCCTTTTCTCGAAGGCTTTCAGTGAGTAAAGTCCCAGATGGAGACTGTGGAAGAACTCAAATATAGTTCAACACATCCATCTGGCGTGAGCCAGGTTAGTTACTCTGGCCACGCCTCCCCGAACCCGTAGAGAAGCACATCGGGCTTAAAATCGGGCCCAAAACTATGTAGTCTGCAGCCGTCTTAAAACAGGACTGAAACCGGACTAAAACATGACTGATACAGGTCTAAACCAGGACTAAACCAGGTCTAAACCAGGACTAAAGCAGGACTAAACCCTGACCCTCCGGTGAGTCGGAGGTGGCTCCAGTCCAGGCCGTCGTCGAGGAAGCACAGGTCCGTTGCCGTGGAGACGCCCGTTGACGACCGCCCTCGTCGTCGTGGAAACGGGACTGGTCCAGACCCGAGTCCTCGTCGTCATTGTGTCCGCAGGACGTCAGCAGGATTCCTCCGTCACCATTTCCTTTGAGAAAAAAAAAAAAAAAAAAAACGGTTAAAATTGTCTCAGAAACACTAATTTCCTCCCAATAAAGTTTAAAGCTTACACTTGTCGCCGCTCATTTTAGAAAAAAAACAACTTTAGACATTCCTATAATTTTATTATGAATGTGGCACTTTTTATGTTCAAATCCCTAGCTTGTCTAGAGCGGTTGATATTGTGACATTTGTGTTCGGTACAATCGAACCAATCACAGCGCGGTATATCTCATACCCAGGTTGTCGAAGTCGTCCATGTACTCTTGGCTGGTGTGGTGACGATCCAGAGACGAGCTGGAGGACAGGGACATGTCCTCCAGAGTCTCCCCCAGCATCGACACCTCCGTCTGGGATCCACGGTCCGACGAGAGGCCCCTGGACTCTGGAGCCTCCGGAGAATGCCTGAACCAGGATCAGAAAACAACATGAGAGAGAACTGGGATAGGTCCTGATTTAGTCCTGGTTTAGTCCTGGTTTAGAGAGGGAGGAGGGAGAGGGAGAGAGAGAGAGAGAAGAGAAGAGAGAGAGAGAAGAGAGAGGAGAGAGAGGGAGAGGAGAGAGAGGAGAGGGAGAGGGAGGGAGGAGAAAAGAGAAAGAGGAGAAAAAGAGGAGAGAGAGAAAAAAGAGAGGATTGAGAGAAGAGAACAAGAGGGAGAAGAGAGAGGAGGGAGAAAAGAAGAGAATGAGACTGAGAGAGAGAGAGAGAAGAAGAGCAAGAAAAGAGAAGCGAGAGGGGAGAAAAGAAAAAAGAGGATTGAGTTGAAAAGGAGAAGAAGAGAAGAGAGGAGAGGAGAGGAGCAGGAGAAGAGAAGAGAAGAGAGAACTGCCTGAACCCAGGATCAGAACACCATATATGAGAGAGGAAAAGTACTAGATAGGTCCTGCTAGTCCTGCTTTAGTCTAGTTTAGTCCTGCTTTAGTCCCAGTTTGTCCTTTTGTCCTAGTTTAGTCCTGCTTTAGTCCTGTTTAGTCCTGCTTTAGTCCTGTTTTAGTCCAGCTTTAGTCCGGTTCGTACCTTGACTATTTTCCGACGGCGTTTCCACAGAATTCCTCCTCTGGTTGCGTCTCGGTTCAGCCTGGACTCTGACCGGCCCGCTTCCTTAAAAAACCCCGGCTCTTATCTTGAAATTCCCGGCCGCGTTTTGCCTCGGCGGCAGCAGCAGTGGCTTCTTCACCGTGGCCGTGGGCAACATGGACGCCGCCGTAACCTTCCTCTCCGCCCTGTTGGTGGAGTACGCCCTGCTTTTCGCCGCCGGATTCGCGCCGTTTCCTGCCTCTGCTGCACTTGCGTCAGACTCCTGGACCTGGCTTTGTCCGCGGCCGTCAGCTTCCCGTTCTGCGCCGCGCCGATGCTGTCGCTGGAGTGAGACCTGCTCGCCGCCTGCTTCTTCACCTCCAGCGGCGACACGCTTCTGGTTTTGGACAAGCAGCTGCCTCCGTTTTGCTTTTTCGGCAAACAAGTCAGAGCCGTTTCTGCGCCACTTTTTCTACTTTTTTCTGAACAACTTTAGGACTCGAGATCGCGTTCTGGTTCAAGGCGACACGAGTCTTTCCGGCGAAGCTAACCGGAGATTTCTTGCAGCCAGCGCTCTTCCCGGACCTGTATTCGAAGTCTGCGCTGGCGTCTTCCACGTTCTCCTTGCGCCATTTCGCGGTGAAATTCGTCGGCGCTCGAATGAAACCGCCCTGCTTCGCGTTGCCGTTGAGCAGACTGGTTTTAGCTCCGGCGTTTGCCACAGAATGATTGTAGAAGCCGTTGACGATGCGGCTAGTCGTGGAGCTAACCGACTGTGCGTGGTTGACGGAGGCAGCTTGGCCCATGTCGGCGTTAGCGGAGGAGTTCTTGGGAGTTAGCGTCGGTTTCGTGAGCCGCGTCGTCGTCGTAGCAGAGGAAAAGGAGGAGGAAGAGGTTGGGGTGAACTTGGGCAGCCTAGACACCGGCGCGGTCGTCGTGACGGCGGTCGGCATGGCGGCGGAGGGCGGGGCGGACATCAGGCCCCGCCCACTTCAACATGGACGCCGCAGCGAGGAGAATCTGGAAAAGAAACAAGAAAAAATGAGAACTATCAGTGATGTTATTATCCTGTTGTAGTCTCGATTTAGTTCTGCTTTAGTCCTGTTTTAGTCCTGGTTTAGTCCTGGTTTAGTCCTGGTTCAGTCCTGCTTTAGTCCTAGTTTAGTCCTGCTTTAGTCCTGCTTTAGTCCTGCTTTAGTCCTGCTTTAGTCCTGCTTTAGTCCTGTTTTAGTCCTGCTTTAGTCCTGCTTTAGTCCTGTTTTAGTCCTGTTTTAGTCTGCCTTAGTCCTGCTTTAGTCCTGCTTTAGTCCTGTTTAGTTGCTTTAGTCTCTTGTTTAGTCCTGCTTTAGTCCTGCTTTAGTCCTGCTTTAGTCCTGCTTTAGTCCTGCTTTTAGTCCTGTTTTAGTCTTGCCTTAGTCCTGCTTTAGTCCTGCTTTAGTCCTGCTTTAGTCCTGTTTTAGTCCTGCTTTAGTCCTGCTTTAGTCCTGTTTTAGTCCTGCTTTAGTCCTGCTTTATCTGAGTGAAAATAAACAGTTTAGGTCGACTGAGACACTATCGATTAACTAAAGACGAACAGTCCTATTGAAAGGCCTGTGAAAGTAAAAGTCTGAGAGATAAAAGCTGACCCAGGTGAGTGTGGGAAAATCGTCTGTGTGACAGCGACACGCCAGAGCAAACATGAGCCTGAAAGAAGCACAGACACACCTCCGACAGCCAGGACTTTAGTCTGGGTCTGTCCTGAATGAGCCTCTCCTTTTACAAATAAATCTGAATAAAACGTCTGAACCTTAATAAACTCTAATGACTAATGATTATCAGTTAGTTATGATTTATTACGTCGGTCTTAATCTGCACCCGGAGCTTCGTACTTCATGTTTATTTGACTTTAATGACTGTTTTGATCTTTATTTTTGTTCCGTTTCTTATCAGCTGCAGTTTGCCTGAAGCTGTAAGAGAATGTCACGTTACATAATCCTGTTCAACATCAGATAACGTTCAGCTGGATAGTGTTCGCTTTGTGTTGGCCAAATCTCTGCAAACTGTTGATTCGGACTTATTAAAGTAAGACTTACCAAAGAACAAGAACTGACTCTTTTATTTTGCAGGAGAAAATGTTCTTTATCTAAATCAAACCTCGTGTCAGTGTTGTTTTCCTCTGAAAGAATCTGAGCCACTATATGAATGAAATAATGTCTTTAGATAAAAACAGGAGGTTTATATGATTCAAACAATGATCATGTTTAAACCAACAGACGCTGTGTTTCTGAGATTCTACAGATTCAGACGCTTTTATGGAGCGGTCTGGCTTTGACACCGTGTGCTTGCTCAACCGGTCGGGGAAAAGGCAGCGCTAACAGGTCACATGCACGGGACGCTTGAAACTCCGGCTTATTCGCCGCTACTTTTGTCACAACAAGCTTCAAACCCTTCGCCTCTAACGAAAACACAAACCGGCGACTGCGCTCTGTGAGTCAGACTGGAGAAGAGACTGATCACAGCGTAACTGAATCTTCTACTGATTATTGTCTTTTTGAAATTCGACAATCATGTGTGACTGGTATCATTTCTCACCTGAAGCTGAAGCTCCACACGTCCCAACGTCAGCTAAATAAAGTCACTAGGCTTGGCTAAATCCAGTTTCTTTGCTGAAACTCCTCGTGGATAAAGACAGTTCTTTCTTTATTTCGCCGCAAAAGTTTTCCTCTGCAGCTGCAACTCCTCTGCGAGAATCACGCACAAAGCAGGAAATGCAGCTTTTGTGACTAAATAAACAGTGTTGCTTTTCAAGCGATCATGGTCAAAAGAACTAGCTTAGTGGATAAAGCCCCTCGCGCTGACGCGTGACTAGGGTCCGAGGCTGCTGCCTCCGGTTTATAGATTTATACTTTGGCGCAAAGAGCAGCTCCTCGCAGGTCTGCGCAGCCGCACCTCGCAGGCAACGGTCTTGCGGCTCTCCCTGTTGAAACATTGACACATATGAATGTCATTTCAAGTGGCATGTTTCTCGATGCCTTGTCATTTTAAAAGTGTTCGAATCCGGTCGGCTCCCACACGGTCTGACCGCCAGTTTCTGCTTCTGGTAACAAATAACACAGAGTCCTCAGGGGACAAGCAGGATCTCCTGTCTGACGCACTTCTAGTGCGCTGTCACTTGTATGTGCGCATGTGGGCGCTGTCACTTGTATGTGCGCATGCGGGCGCTGTCACTTGTATGTGCGCATGTGGGCGCTGTCACTTGTATGTGCGCATGTGGGCGCTGTCACTTGTATGTGCGCATGTGGGCGCTGTCACTTGTATGTGCGCATGTGGGCGCTGTCACTTGTATGTGCGCATGTGGGCGCTGTCACTTGTATGTGCGCATGTGGGCGCTGTCACTTGTATGTGCGCATGTGGGCGCTGTCACTTGTATGTGCGCATGTGGGCGCTGTCACTTGTATGTGCGCATGTGGGCGCTGTAATAGTTACACTGGCGCTTTTTAATGAAGTACATTGAAAAACATAAAGATTCATCGTAGCCACATCTGAGCCTCTGAATCGAATTGAATGGTGAGACACCCAGAGTTTCCCCGGTCATGTGTCCGCAGTATAACGCCTGATCTGCCACATTATTTCACAAACTTTACTCAACACAAACGGTGGCTCTGATTAAGCACAACACAGCTTTCCAACGAGTTGTAGCTTTTGTATTCAGCCTGTGAAGCTGACAAAAAAATAGATGGAAATGATCAGATTGAACTGTCATAAATAATAAACCTGACACTTGCTCAGCGTCTGGACTCATAAGTTACACAATCAGAACAATGTCGGTGTAATTATGAGCACTTTTCACACTCTGACGCGGCACTGATGATCAAAGACACTGGACACGCTGTTCCTGAGTCTAATATTACACAGAGGAATGTCCCTGCAGGGCCACCGTACGCCGTCACACGCTCGCTTTATCACAGACGCTCTGAGAGGAGAAGAATGTCCCTGAGGGCCACCGTACGCCGTCACACGCTCGCTTTATCACAGAAGCCCTGAGTTTGTCCAAATCAGAGGAGAAACTTGTGATCCGAGTGTGAAGAGATCATCAGGAGCAGCCGCAGGAGGATTATGTAACAAAACACACTGATGATCATTCAACCAGTCTGGGTTTAGTCCTGAGTAGACCTGGTTTAGTCCTGGTTTAGACCTGGTCAGAGCAGTTGTGTAAGATCAGTACACATTAATATTCATGATTAAAACCGCCCTAACGAGCCTGACGCCGGCTTCATTTCACTCGCTGGAAACTCTGACGTACTGGAGTTTGTTCATTTTTGTTTTTGTGCTGAACTTACAAATAAAATCTACAAATCTCATGATCTAAGTGAAAGAATCAATTAAAGAATCAATAAGTAATAGTATTGATGGAGGAAACAAAATCTTATCATTATCAGTCTTTAATCCCAACTCAACAAATCGCTTCATCTCTGGTCTCTGATTGGCTGATTGTACTTCCTGGTTTGGGGGAATGTTCTGCAGTTCTGTGGTTAAGTGAGACTGAGCAGGCACTAGGGGGCGCCAGCCTGGCAAGCTTTTACAACCATAGAAATGAACGAGTCCAACAGTCATAGCCTGATCTCACAGTAAAGCGTACATTTACCACGACATTACACAATATGTAAATGAGGTATGGTTAACACGAGTTCACAGCTGTTTTGTGTAATTATAGTACCAGTTCATTTCTATGGTGGTTGTAAAGACCTGTTCTTATTTAGGAATATTCATGAAATCCTGATTCTAATCTTAACCTGCCCCAAGCCCCAGACCTAATGTTACACATTTTAGTAACTTGAAGCCTAAACTTACTTCACCTAGAAAACGTCCCCACGTGGACAAGACCAAAACTCGTGTCATTTTTACACTTTTTCATATCGTGCTAAATGTACAGCGTAACATAAGTACTAAAAACAGCTGTGAACTCGTGCTCAAAATACACTGTTTTTGTGTCGTGGTAATGTACGCCCTCTAGTGACACTGTGATGGTGGTTCAGGTCGTTGAGGCTCCTGTCCCTGATCCCCATGTAACCCTCTGAAGGTGGAGAACCCACAGGAGGGTGGGCCCTGTGGGCAAAGACCACCCCAGGCCTGGCTCCAGGTGGAGCCCCGGATCCTGGCGACATAACAGTCGTGACATTACTCTGTCCACAGGTTGTTGAACTGCTCTTTATCTCGTCACCTTGGACCTGTTTGTCATGAGAGACTCTACAGGAGCTCCAGGATCATTCAGGCTCACAGACTCCCCCACTACAGTGAGGTGGCAGGTCATTAGAGACAGAGTGAGGAGCTCAGTCACACAGGAGGAACTCTGAGTAGAGCCGCTGCTCCACCACGTCAAGAGGAGCCAGCTGAGGCTCGAGCCTCTGTTCTGGGCGTCTCTCTGGGGAGGTGTTTCAGGCCTGTCCCACTGAGAGGTAGGCATGGGACGATATTAAAATTTGCAGTCATGATTATTGTGACCAAAATAATCACGATTAACAATATTATCACGATAATTTTACTAAACATAAAAGTGCAGACTCAAAGTCACTGAAATATTTATTAGTGCACAATATGTGTGTGTTTGAACAACTACTTATTGTATTTAGGTCTCAGTACAATCAAGAATGATTACAAGTGAACACATGTTTACAATGTTGAGCAAAAATCTACTAACTTTGTCTCAGAGTCATTAATTAACTTTAACACATGAACTTTTCTCTGTTTAACCATAAACATAGATTTATAGGTTTTAGATGCTCTCATATAGCTGCAGCTATAATTGCGATTGTTGTCAAGTACGATTAACACGATTATGAAAAAACGCCACAATTATTTAATTGCGACCCTTAATTATCGCGGTTAACGATATTATTGTATATCGTCCCATCCCTACTGAGACGAGACCTCAAGGGATCTGTCTCTGGACTGGCCTGGGAACGCCTCTGGATTCCACTGGAAGAGCTGGAGGAAGTGGTGTGGACGGGAAGTCTGGCCTCCTGCTCAGGCTGATGCCTCCGCGACTCGACTACAGATGAAGCAGAAGAAAATGTATGTGTCAACGGGTCAGACCGATTTAAAGAGCCCAAGAAATTCAGATTAATCATTGGATTTGTTTAAAATAACATTATCATTAAGAATAATAATTGATCCTCATGTCTTTGAAAAGTAAAATCTCTCACATTTACTTCAAACACACTGTTAGTTCATCGCTCCTCACTCATAAAGCTGCTGCTGGAAAAGCCTGAGGAGAAGGTGAAAGGAAGGACTGAGAATGTGACTGGTTTAACAGCGCAGTACTGAGTGGACAAATCACTGCTGATGTCTCACAAAAATGAATCTGGAGCAGGACGTTCGGCAAGTTTCAACCAAAAAATGAACTCTGAATCCAGTTTAAACACCAGACTAACAAACACAAACGTCATTCTCACTTCAACCTCACTTAGAATCTTTAAAACAGAGTTAAACTAAAAGACTTTTCTTACCATCGTCTCGTCAGAACAAAGCAAACTTCATCTGGAACAGTCTGTGTGTTTGACTCCGGCAGCGGTGAGAAACTCGTCCTGTTTTGGTCCTGCTTTAGTCCAGTTCTAGTCCTGTTCTGATCCTGGTTTCGTCCAGTTTTAGACCTGTTTTAGTCCTGGTTTAGTCCTGCTTTAGACCTGCTTTAGTCCTGTTTTAGACCTGTTTTAGTCCTGTTTTAGACCTGCTTTAGTCCTGCTTTAGTCCTGGTTTAGTCCTGTTTAAGTCCTGGTTTAGACCTGCTTTAGTCCTGTTTTAGTCCTGGTTTAGTCCTGTTTTAGTCCTGGTTTTAGTCCTGGTTTAGACCTGCTTTAGTCCTGGTTTTAGTCCTGCTTTAGTCCAATTTTAGACCTGTTTTAGTCCTGTTGTAGACCTGCTTTAGTCCTGCTTTAGTCCTGCTTTAGACATGGTTTTAGTCCTGCTTTAGTCCTGTTTTAGTCCAGTTCTAGTCCTGTTTTAGTCCTGCTTTAGTCCTGTTTTAGTCCAGTTCTAGTCCTGCTTTAGACCTGGTTTTAGTCCTGCTTTAGTCCTGCTTTAGTCTAGTTGTAGACCTGCTTTAGTCCTGCTTTAGTCCTGTTTTAGTCTAGTTGTAGACCTGCTTTAGTCCTGCTTTAGTCCAGTTTTAGTCCAGTTGTAGACCTGCTTTAGTCCTGCTTTAGTCTAGTTGTAGACCTGCTTTAGTCCTGCTTTAGTCCCGCTTTAGACCAGTTCTAGTCCTGTTCTGATCCTGTGATGTGTGATCTTCTCTCTGTCTCTTTGTTCTGTTTCTAATTAACTCTTCGTGGCCTAAAGCTCCTCCTGCTTCAGACAAAGCCTCATCTGACCTTTGTAAAAGAAACAACTTAAAAGTAGGGGCTAAATATATTTTAAAAGAATAAAAAATAAATGGAAAATTGAGAATATTGATAATAAAAATACAAAAATAGTTTGTTTAAATGTACTCTCAAGGAAAAAAGAAACACAACATTTTAATTTTCCAAAAATTCCTTCTAAAACTCCTCCATTAAAAGTGTGCTCCATCCTGATGTGAGTCCATGTTGGGCTGATACAGACTTGACTGATTGTGAGAACCATAAAGAGTGCATTACAGGTGGTTTATGACTTTTACCGCTGGTTAACTGTGCTCAAGTCTTCTCTATAAAAGGCACCAGAATGAAGCCAAAACACCAGAGAGGGATGGAGCTGTGGACGCTGTTGTCTTGTGTCTCCACCGCTCTACCATTAGTCGTCTTGTTCCTCTAACGACCGCCCTCGTACTGGTGGCCCCGTGTAACGACCGCCCTCGTACTGGTGGCCCCGTGTAACGACCGCCCTCGTACTGGTGGCCCCCGTGTAACCACCGCCCTCGTACTGGTGGCCCCCGTGTAACGACCGCCCTCGTACTGGTGGCCCCGTGTAACGACCGCTGCACAAGACCAACCCCCCCGCACATCTCCGTGACAGGTTCAGCCTCCACCAGGTCCACAGCCCAGACCATTGGGACACACCACAGGCCAGTGTAGAACAGAACCATCCGTAATCTCCTCCAAACTGACGATATTCCACCATAACAGACATATGTTGGATCAGTGCTTAGAGCTCGGGTCGAATGTAGGGATGGGATGATATTAAAAATTGCTCCTGCAATTAACGATTTTATCACGATAATTAACTAAATATAAAAGTGCACAGATTTAAAGTCCCTAAAATACTCATCAACACACAATATGCATTTGTTTGGACAAGTACTTATTGTATTTTGCACTCTCCTAGCACAAGAGCACTTCAGATAAACTGTAGAACTTGATTTCAAATCATGTTTTTAAATGTGTTTTAGGATATTTATTTATTTATTTATAAGGATGAATTGACTGTTGTCTGTGTGTGTGGGCAGCTGATCACTTGGAATTTCCTTCGGGATTAATAAAGTTTATATCTATCTATCTATCTTTTGGCCTGAGTGCAATCAACAGTGACTCAAAGTGAACAAATATTTTACCATGTTGAGCAAAAATCTATAAACTTTGTCTCAGAGTCAGTAATTACTTTTGAATAGCCTCAATTCAAACATAACGCACGAACCAAATGCTTCTTTGTTTAGCCGTAACACAGACAGCCCGATCTTGCCCTTTTGTCTTAGCCGGTCTTAGCCTTGGTCTTAAGTATTCCTCTGTTGGCCACTAGTGGCTCTCTCCAAGCTCTATACACTGTCAGTGTAGAAGGTGTGGCTCCAGCCAGATGTGAGGGTGCAGTTTTTTTCATTGAACCTGACACATGCTCACGTCTGTGACAAGTGAGCAGCTGCTTTAGGATCACAGGCAAAAGAGAAACTGTAGCAGCAGCTTCAGTTTGGAAAAAAACTGTAATAATAGAAATTTATTTGGTGAAAGTCTATGTACTTGACAGACTTTAACAACTTTGTCTAAAAATGTGTCTTTTCTTTTACATAAAGCTTGTGACTTAATAAAAAAGATAATCAGATGTGAGAGTGAACATGGGTCAGTGTGAATGCTATGGAAAGGCCAAAGAGGCCATCATGTATTTTTTAAACCATTTTTTATGTGTCAACACGTTAAAAACATGTTGGCCTCATTTTTAGACAAAGTTAAAGTAATAGACTAAATAGAAAATAAATAGAAAAGTAAATAGACTTTCACCAAATAGATTTCTATTATTGCAGTTTTTTTTCCAAACTGAAGCTGCTGCTACAGTTCTCTTTTGCCTGTGATCCTAAAGCAGCTGCTCACTTGTCACAGGCGTGAGCAGGTGTCAGATTCAATGAAAAAAACTGCACCCCCTCACATCTGGCTGGAGCCACACCTTCTACACTGACAGTGTATAGAGCTTGGAGAGAGCCACTAGTGGCCAACAGAGGAATACTTAAGACCAAGGCTAAGACCGGCTAAGACAAAGGGGCAAGATCGGGCTGAGAGTGTTACTAGTTTCACAGCAGTCACAGAGTTTAGCTGCTGTTAGTGGACTCTCTTTATTACATTCATTCATACACTACGCGCACCACTGCTACCGCTACTTATCGGCAAAATGCTACTATAGCGCTAGCACATATGACAAACCCACATAGCACTGATTATTCTGTTAATGCAAACTCACACAAACTGCACATTATATGTCGCGTGTTCTGTGTGTGTTATGTTACTTACGTTGGATGTTTTCTTAGACTCACGTTTTGTAAACACTGCAGCGTTGTTGTCTGGCTAATGTGCTAGCTACAGCTCGTGTTTTCCCTCGGAGCGGCACTTCTCTCGGCTCATCAGACTCGTGGCTCTACAGACTCGTGGCTCTACAGACTCGTGGCTCATCAGACTCGTGGCTCTACAGACTCGTGGCTCTACAGACTCGTGGCTCATCAGACTCGTGGCTCATCAGACTCGTGGCTCTACAGACTCGTGGCTCTACAGACTCATGGCTCATCAGACTCGTGGCTCATCAGACTCGTGCTCTCAGACCGTGGCTCTACAGACTCGTGGCTCCTTCTACAGACTCGTGGCTCTACAGACTCGTGGCTCTACAGACTCGTGGCTCTACATCGTGCTCTCAGACTTGTGGCTCATCAGACTCGTGGCTCATCAGACTCGTGGCTCATCAGACTCGTGGCTCATCAGACTCGTGGCCCTACAGACTTGTGCTCATCAGATTGTTGATCTTGTCTTTTATATCCATAATAATCCCTCACATCAGAGTTCAGCTTCTTGAAAGAAGGATGTAAATATGTGGAATCACCTGTATCCACCTCCACAGACTGACGCTTAGGCACACTGCCGTGCCGTGCATGCTGTTGCTGCCGCCAGTAAACAATGAAAAGTTTATAAGATAAGATAAGATAAGATATCCTTTATTTGTCCACAATGGGGAAATTCCAGTGTTGCAACGCACATTTTAAGAACAGCAGGGAAAATAGAAACATGCAATCAAATAAGATAATAGAAATAAAATAGACTTAAAATATATATAAAGATACATAATTAAAAGACTATTATTTACAATAATGTTTGCTATGGCACAGTGCAGGATATGACAGGATAAATAGATAAAGTGGCATCAGTATATAGTATATAGTATTATGTACAATATATGACTATGTATATGACTAAATATATGACTTATAGCTGTGGGAGAGAGCCCCTTTGTGGCCAAACACCAGAACTAACATTTGAACAGTGTAATATGAAGCCACAGACGCTCGCCTGCTGCTGTAATGGCGATCATCGTCACATACGATGATCACGATTATGAAAAAACACCACAATTATTTAATCGCGGCCTTTAAATATCGCGATTAGCGATAATATCGTATATCGTCCCATCCCTAGTTGAATGGTGCACTCACATCGTCGTTGGTCCCAATGGTCTCATTGAAAATGTCTGGGATCTGCTCAGTGTGTGTGTCACCGACATGAACATCCTCCTGAAACTCAGACACTACTGCTGATGGATCCATGAGGCTGAATAACCTCTGTCCAGGGCCAACGGGGGTCAGTGAACTATTGACAGTCTGATGAAACTCTGTCACTTTTGGTTTGGGGGTGGCTCTATTGTTTGGCTGTGTTATTGGACTGAAAATGTGTAAACGCCACAAGAGTTGGTCTGAGGATTAGAAATGGATGTAGGGTTCATATGAAACAAACTCAAAAATAAAATGATTCTGGCTGAGTGTTGCGTTTCTTTTTTCCTTGAGTGCAATCCAAAAGAGCATACATGTAAAGTAATATTTGAGTTTATTTGGGACGTTTAAGATGAATAAATCTTCATCAGACACACGTGTGGTTATTGATCTCGTGTTCTTAGTGAAGTCGTTGATAAGTTTGTGGTTTTATGACACGGACACGTCTGAAGAGGGTCAAAGTCTGAAGGTCAGAGGTCACTGCAGGAGAAAACTAAACAAACAAGACGAGCTCACGTTTTACCGTCTTCAAAACACGTTTCATTTTAAAAACTTTGAATCAGACGTTTTACTCTTCCACTCATTTATGAAGGATAGAATATCTTTTGTCTTTTCAAAATTCTGTCTAATAAACACTCACACACTTAACGCAAATAAATACTGCAAAAAAGGCCTTTCAAATAATCAGGAAATGTTCCTTATTTTGAGGTAAAAATGTCTAATTTCCAGTGAAATAATCTCCAGTGCAGTAAGAACATGTGACTAACCTGGTTGTTTTGAGCAGAAAATGATCATTTTAAGTTCTCTGGACAAGACTTTTAATCAAATCTTTTCTTGATTAAAACAATTATGTCTTAAAACGGAAACACATTTACTTCAAATCAGTTTTTATCTATAGAGAAGATAAATCAGGAGAGAATCTCTTAAAACAAGTCATATAATCTGAGTCAGACTGGGTTTGATTCAGTGAAAAAAAATCTTATCTTTTAGGATTAATGAGCTTAATTCAAGTCATTTTATCTAAGTTAGTTTGATCTTGATGGACAAACAGAAGAAGAACGCTCACATTTTAACGTGTTTCTGAACAAAGAGCCACACACGAAAGAGTCAGACTTTTTATGCAAAACACAAAGAAAAACCGGTTTTACCCGACGACAGGTAAATGTTTCAACTGTGTTCTGACAAAGTTTACTCACAGTGTTTTCACCTACCACCTAGCCCCGCCCACTCGTCTGGGTTCACTCCTGATTAGTCAAAATAATTCAGATTCTAAATGTACAAATCTGTGTGAGTTTAAAGTTGTTACATACAAACTAAAACAAGACTAAAACCAGGACTAAAGCAGGACTAAAGCAGGACTAAAGCAGGACTAAAACAAGACTAAAACAGGACTAAAACAAGACTAAAACAGGACTAAAACAGGACTAAAACAGGACTAAAACTGGACTAAAGCAGGACTAAAACAGGACTAAAACAGGACTGAAACAGGTCTAAACCAGGACTAAAACAGGACTAAACAGGACTAAAACAGGACTAAAACAAGACTAAAACAGGACTAAAACAGGACTGAAACAGGACTAAACCAGGACTAAAACAGGACTAAAACAGGACTAAAAACTGGACTAAAGCAGGACTAAAGCAGGACTAAAACAGGACTGAAACAGGTCTAAACCAGGACTAAAACAGGACTAAAACAGGACTAAAACAGGACTAAAACAAGACTAAAACAGGACTAAACAGGACTGAAACAGGACTAAACCAGGACTAAAACCAGGACTAAACCAGGACTAAAACAGGACTAAACCAGGACTGAAACAGGACTAAACCAGGACTAAACCAGGACTAAAAACAAGACTAAAACCAGGACTGAAACAGGACTAAACCAGGACAAAAACTGGACCTAAAACAGGACTAAAACCAGGACTAAAACAAGACTAAACCCAAGACTGAAACAGGACTAAACCAGGACTAAACCAGGACTAAAACAAGACTAAAACCAAGACTGAAACAGGACTAAACCAGGACTAAAACAGGACTAAAACAGGACTGAAACAGGACTAAAACAAGACTAAAAGAGATTTAAACCAGGTCTAAACCAGGTCTAAATCAGGACTAAACCAGGACTAAACCAGGTCTAAACCAGGTCTGGTCTCTGGTCTAGAACAAGGCCGCTGTGTGAGACTGAATACTTGTTTGTTTCCACAGAAACTCTTCTCGCTGCTCAAACCTCCACGTTTTTTTTCCTCCTCATTTCCCTCATTAACAAAGATAAATCACACTAAAACTCCTGTCATTCTAAATTATAACTATTTTAATCACAAAACTCCACCTTTCCTGTGTAAAAACTGCAGACAAACATTAGTAACTTGACAAAAAATACAATTAGTGATAGACTCATTCAGTTTTTGAAATATAACTACAAAAAATGACGTTTGATCACATTTCAGACTAAATAAATCAATAAGATTCACGTCTGTTCTATTTTTTAATCCAACACTGGCAAAACCTGATTTTTCTAAAAGAGTTAAGTTACAATCCTGTTCAATTACACGTAAATAAAACATTAGTGCAACTCTACCGCGGTCGTTTACACCAGTCTGATGTCAATGCTTCGAGTTTGACCTTTAAATGTTCTTTAAAACTGAAATAAACTGAATTAAACAAGATTATTTAACCCAATTTAATGACTGAAGCATCGCTATGACCTACATGCACCACTAACAGCAGCATCTTTACGGAAAAGCGCTAATTACACTCAAATGTAATTGTTTATTTTAGTTAATTATTATGTTTTTCAATATATTTGATGAATAAGTGTCGTGGTGAATGAATAAGAGTGAATATTCGTGTCTTTGTCGTGGTTTTGTCCGGGAAACGTGGGAAAACTCACCTGCCAGCCGCTAGCATCTGCAGCATCCGACGCCGAACGCGGGAATACGTCGGTTTTCATCCATAATTTACGAACTATTTCTTGACAAAATGAAAGTTAAAGTGCAAATCCAGGTGTTTAAAGTGCTAAATGTTATTCCGGTGCGATAAAACGTGTTAAAATCCATCGTAAATGTCCGTGAGAGTGTTCGGCAAACTTCGGCTAACATCGGTGTTTTCCGTCAACACTCGTCTTTCTGCGGTTTCTCTCCGGTTTCACGGCCAAAAACGTGTCTTTTTCGGTGTTTTTTCCACAGATTTCAGAAGCAGAGCAGCGACACAGACTTGTACACTCCCGGTAGACGCTGTTGTAGCCCCGGTGAGGTCCCGTTTGGCCCGGTTTAGCGGCGTGTCCTCGGCCCGCGAGCTCCTGCCGTTGCCGCTGCAGCTGCTGCTGAATCATCCACTGCACGAGCCCAGCTGACAGTCACGTGACCGCTGTAAACACCACGTGGGAGCGGAGGGAAGACGTCATCGCTCTGCACAATCAGGAGAATGACACAAATGTTTTTATTATGCGAGTTAATGCATGTTACATGTATATGTATATATTAAACAAACCCACAGACGAATAGAAAGAAAGGAAAGAGAGAAAGAAAGAGAGAGAGAGAGGAAAGAAAAAAGAAAGGTAAAAAAGCTATAAAAAAGAAAGAAAAAAAAGAGAAGAAAGAAAGAAATAAAAGAGAGCGAAAGAAAGAAAGAGAGAAAAAGAAAAGAGAAAGAAAATAAGAAGAAAGAAATAGAGAGAGAGAAAGAGAAGAAAAAGAGAAGAAGGAAAGAGAGAAAGAGAAAAAGAAAAGAGAAAGAAAAAAAGAGAAGAAATAGAGAGAGAGAGAGAGAGAGAAAGAGAAGAAGGAAAGAGAAAGAAAGAAAGAAAGAAAGAAAGAGAAGGAAAGAGAGAGAGAGACAAAGAAAGTGAGAGAAAGAAAGAAAGAGAGAGAGAGAAAGAAAGAAAGAAAGAGAGAAGAGAAGAAGGAAAGAGAGAGAGAGAAAGAAAGACAGAGAGAGAGAAAGAAAGAGAAGAAGGAAAGAGAGAGAAAGAGAGTGAGAAAGAAAGAAGAGAGAGAAAGAAAGAGAAGAAAGAAAAGAAAAGAAAAGGGAAAAGAGAGAGAGAGAAAGAAATAAAGAGAAGAAAGAAAGAGAAAAGGAGAAGAAAGAAAGAAAGAAAGAAAGAAAGAAAGAGAAGAAATGTTTCCTAACGAACTCATTAATAAAGTTTTTGTGTGTTTTCATTAATTCATTAGATTTATTGACAGTTGTTTTTCCTGGAGAATCTGCAGAACTGTTTGTTAATATAAAACATGTTCCTTTGATCTTATTTCTTTCACATTATGTTCTAATAAACAGATTTAACCGTTAACGAGGTTCCAAAGTCTGGTTTTAATCAGTTAACGACACTTTTTATGACGTCATTAGTGATTATTGATGCACTGTAAAAATAATAAAGGGCAGAAATTAAAGTTTTATCAGTTAAACTTTTATTCTCTTTCCTCTCACTCTTTTTCTTTCTCTCTTTTCTCTCTTCCTCATCTGTTCCTTCTCTCTCTTGTCTTTCTTTTTTCTTTCTCTCTCTTTTTCTTTCTTTGTTTTTTCTCCTCTTTCTCTTTCTTCCTCTCTCTCTCTTTTATCTGATCTTTCTCATCTCTTCTTTCTCTTTCTTCTTTTTTCTCTCACTCTCTTTCCTCCAGCTCTTCTTTTTTCTATCTTCTTTTTCTCTTTTCTTTCTCTCTTTTCTCTCTTCCTCATCTGTTCCTTCTCTCTCTTGTCTTTCTTTCTTCTCTCTCTTTTCTTTCTTTGTTTTTCTCTTCTTTCTTTCTCTTTCTTCTTTCTTCCTCTCTCTCTCTTTTATCTCTTCTTTCTCATCTCTTCTTTCTCTTCTTCTTTTTCTCTCTTTCACTTTCTTTTATTTTTTCTCCTCTTTTTCTCTTTCTCATTTTTCTCACACTCTTTTCCTCCATCTCTTCTTTCTCCTCTTTTATCTCTTTCTTAAAATAAGTTTCACTTTTACACAAATCAATAGATAAGTGATCAATATTTGTCAAATTATTATAAATCAGACGAGTTTTTACTTCCTCGTGTGATGTCGTCCTTTATAAAACTGTTAAACGTTAAACTGATCAAGTTTGCGGACGACAACACCCTCATCGGACTCATCTCTGATGGTGATGAGTCTGTCTACAGGAGGGAGGTAGACCGGCTGGTGTCCTGGTGATGAGTCTGTCTACAGGAGGGAGGTAGACCGGCTGGTGTCCTGGTGCAGCAGCAACAACCTGGAGCTCAACGCCCAGAAGACAGTGGAGATGATTGTGGACTTCAGGAAAGTCACAGCCCTCCCACCCCCCCTCGCCCTGACAGACTCTCCCATCACCACTGTGGACTCCATCCGCTTCCTCGGCACCACCATCACACAGGACCTGAAGTGGGAGCCTTCCATCAGCTCCCTGATCAAAAAGGCCCAGCAGAGGATGTACTTCCTGCGGCAGCTGAAGAAAGTCAAACTGCCGGTCCAGATGATGGTGCAGTTTTACACGGCCATCATTGAGTCCATCCTCACCTCCTCCATCACCGTGTGGTACGCTGGAGCCACAGTCAGGGACAGACACAGACTGCAGCGCATTGTGCGCTCTGCTGAGAAGGTGATTGGCTGCAGCCTTCCATCTCTCCAGGACCTGTATGTCTCCAGGACCTGTACGTCTCCAGGACCTGTATGTCTCTAGGACCTGTGCATCTCCAGACTCGGGGGCGTGCAGGTCGGATAGCAGCTGACCCTTCTCACCCTGGACACAGACTTTTGAGCCACTCCCCTCGGGCAGGAGGTTACGGTCCATCCGGACCAGAACCTCACGCCACAAGAACAGTTTCTTTCCCTCTGCTGTTGGACTCATGAACACTCTATAAACCTGTGACTCTGTTGATCTCCTGCATTGTCACTTAACAGTCACATCATCACCTGTCACTTTATTCATTCGTTCATTTATTCATTATGTTAGTATTATCCCTACCTCTTGCACTGACAGACTGCACTATTGTTCTGATTACTGTGTATATTTTTATTGCCTAATTTTTATTGGCCTATTTTTGCATGCCCTTATACTTGATTTTTATATATCTTAAATATTTTTACTATATTGATATATTTTACTAGATTATTTATCTTTATTTGTGTTTTCTGTGTTATAGTTGCACATTAGCACCGCAGCAAGTTCCTAGTCTGTGAATTTTTTGTTCACTGACAATGGCAATAAAATTCTTTCTGATTCTGATTCTGATTCTGATTCTGATAAACAGGAAGTACATTTTAAATCCTAAAATATATAAAAAGTTGTTGAAATGACTGAAATCTCTGAGTCTGAGATGCAGAAGTTTGACGACGTCACTGGGTTTTGTAAAAACCTCGAATGAAGAAACTTCCTCTGAGCAAAGATCAGTTCAGCACAGTTCAGCACAGTTAACCGACTAAAGCATCTGAGAGACAGGTAAGAGCCGGACTGAAGCGGGCCAAAAACTGGACAAGTATTGGACTTAAACCAGACTAAAACAGGGCTTAACCAGGATTTAAACTGGACTAAAACTGGATTAAAACTGAACTGAAACAGGAAGCGGGACTATATATACATATATATAGATGTGTTATTATGTGTTATTATTATCTACTTTGCCTATAGAGGTTATGCAGGTGACTTAATTTTATGTTTATGGCATTTCTTCAATGTATTCTTTGTTGTCGTGGCAACTGCTTGTCTGCTAAAAACAGTTGATGATTTAGGACATTTTAACTGCAACAAACTGACTCAAAAACATCTTTTTTAAGAAGAAAAAAGGTAATAAGTTTAATTGTGTGTAATTTTAATGTCTGATAAATGTGAGAAGCTAAAGTCTTGTTGTTTATCTGCTTTGCTACAACTGTTGACTTGATTTTCTCTGTTTACATGTCAGTTACAAACCCAGTGCTCTTTAGACTTGTGGTGGGTTGAATTTGTTATCAAACTGTAGTTTAGTTTTTTCAGTTTTAGCTGTTTATTGAACTCTTACAAGAGAAAATGTCCTTTCTCTCCATTAACTCACTCAGCATGAACATTTAGAATGCTGTGATGTCACCTGCAGAACCTAGGCATTCTATACAATTGTCAGGCATTTTTTTAGGCAAAGTAGATAATCTCTGACAAAGCATCATTTAGTGGAATACAAAACAAAAACACATACAATTTTAATTAAATACCATCCAAACTAGGGCCCAAGGGCCAAACTTGGCCCTCCAGTGGCGTGCTGATGTTAGAGTATTTATTTTAATACGATTTACATTTTGGTTTATTTTGTAAAATTTCAAGTCTATTTCTCCAAAACCCATGTAAATATTATTTTATTATAAATCTCAGTGCAAACGAACTATGTATTTTATTTAAGTAAAAAAAAGTGTATTCCGCCCTTGACATGTTATACTGTATGTATTTATTTGTCTATCTGAGGAAATGTTTTGGCACCTCTGTAAAGTCTTGCCTTGTTGTGGGTGATTTGGTTGGTTGCGCAAGAAAAAATGCAAGTAAACAAGATTTTATTTTAAAAAAGTTCAATTTATAATAGAAATTTTGTTAAGACACTAATGAGTGAGTGCAAAAATTAAAATTGATGAAAATGTCACCTTTCTATAGCGAATTGAGATTTCATTTTTTCCATTTGTAATTTTAATCAAATTATTTCCAAGCCTTTTTACTATGATATGCTCAATATCCAGTTTTTGCATATCTCCAAAACAACATTGATATATTACCTAGCTCTAATTGTGGGAGTGGTTGTGATTGATAGTTAGTGCTGGGTTGTGGTTGGTTGTGGTTGGTGGTTGTAGTTTATGGTTGTGGTTAATGATTCTGGTTGATTGTGGTTGGTGTTGGTGGTTGATGGTTGATTGTGGTTGGTGTGGTGGTTGATTGTGGTTGGTGTTGTGGTTGATTGTGGTTGTGTTGATGGTTGATTGTGGTTGGTGTTGGTGTTGATTGTGGTTGGTGTTGGTGGTTGATGGTTGATTGTGGTTGGGTTTGGTTGATTGTGGTTGGTGGTTGTTGTGGTTGTGTTGGTGTTGATTGTGGTTGGTGGTTGATTGTGGTTGGTGTTGGTTGATTGTGGTTGGTGTTGGTGGTTGATTGTGGTTGATGGTTGATTGTGGTTGGTGTTGGTGGTGATGGTGATTGTGGTTGGTGTTGGTGGTTGATTGTGGTTGGTGTTGGTGGTTGATTGTGGTTGGTGGTTGGTGGTTGATTGTGGTTGGTGTGGTGTTGATTGTGGTTGGTGGTTGATTGTGGTTGGTGTTGATTGTGGTTGTGTGTTGGTGGTTGATTGTGGTTGGTGGGTTGATTGTGGTTGGTGGTTGATTGTGGTTGGTGTTGATTGTGGTTGGTGTTGGTGGTTGATTGTGGTTGGTGTTGGTGGTTGATTGTGGTTGGTGTTGGTGGTTGATTGTGGTTGGTGTTGGTGGTTGATTGTGGTTGGTGGTTGATTGTGGTTGTTGTGGTTGGTGGTTATTGTGGTTGGTGGTGTTTGATTGTGGTTGGTGGGTTGATTGTGGTTGGTGGTTGATTGTGGTTGGTGTTGGTGGTTGATTTGGTTGGTGTTGGTGGTTGATTGGTTGATTGTGGTTGGTGTTGGTGGTTGATTGTGGTTGGTGTTGGTGGGTTGATTGTGGTTGGTGGTTGATTGTGGTTGGTGTTGGTGGTTGATTGTGGTTGGTGTTGGTGGTTGATTGTGGTTGGTGGTTGATTGTGGTTGGTGGTGTTGTGATTGTGGTTGGTGGTTGATTGTGGTTGGTGGTTGATTGTGGTTGGTGGTTGATTGTGGTTGGTGTTTGATTGTGGTTGGTGTTTGATTGTGGTTGGTGTTGGTGGTTGATTGTGGTTGGTGTTGGTGGTTGATTGTGGTTGGTGTTGGTGGTTGATGGTTGATTGTGGTTGGTGTTGGTGGTTGATTGTGGTTGGTGGTTGATTGTGGTTGGTGGTTGATTGGTGGTTGGTGGTTGATTGTGGTTGGTGGTTGATTGTGGTTGGTGTTGGTGGTTGATTGTGGGTTGGGTTGTTGGTGGTTGATGGTTGATTGTGGTTGGTGTTGGTGGTTGATTGTGGTTGGTGTTGGTGGTTGATTGTGGTTGGTGGTTGATTGTGGTTGGTGTTGGTGGTTGATTGTGGTGGTGTTGGTGGTTGATTGTGGTTGGTGGTTGATTGTGGTTGGTGGTTGATTGTGTTGTGTTGGTGGTTGATTGTGGTTGGTGTTGATTGTGGTTGTGGTTGATTGTGGTTGGTGTTTGATTGTGGTTGGTGTTGGTGTTGATTGTGGTTGGTGTTTGGTTGATTGTGGTTTGTTGTTTGGTTGGTTGGTGGTTGATTGTGGTTGGTGTTGATTGTGGTTGGTGTTGGTGGTTGATTGTGGTTGGTGGTTGATTGTGTTGGTGGTTGTGGTTGTTGTAATTCTTGATTGGTTGTGGTTAAAGGTTGTGTTTGGTGGTCGTGATTGGTGGCAGTGAGAGTGGTTGGTTGGTTGTTCTGGTGAGGGTAGTTGTGGGAAGGGTTGGTTGGGGTTGGTTGTGGGATGGTATTTCCTACTTTGCCTGAAAACATCAGGCATATAGAATGCCTATAGAACGCCTGGATTATCAACTTTGCCTGTAACATATATATAAAAAAATAAATGTTATGTTTAGAAAGTTAAAATCTCTTTTATCTGTTGGGTGCACTGCAAAAAAAGAAAATCTAACTTAGATAAAATGACTTGAATGAAGCATATTCATCTTAAAAGACTATTGTGACCGAGCGCTAGGGCAGGCCTAGATTTACTTAGCTTACAAATTGTAAATTGTTGCCACAACGCCACCCCATTTACCTGGGGAAATATCTAGCCTAAGGCTTACACAGGTTCGTATACTGACTGGACAAGAGGCATGTAAAGTTTAGACATTTTATTTTAATAAATGCTAATATTATAATTTAAAACAAACAAGCAAACGTTTTCTCATTCGTTCCTTTTCCCACCCAAAGTCACTGAGATAGTCGTATATAGTCAGACCCACAGTTTTGTAGTCTTTGTATTACCATTGTCCTCATTGAGCTCCGTTGTGAAGGCTTTCTTACTTAAAAAGAGTGCTAACGGCTTAAGTCATGTGGCTGACCGTGTACACTGTTTGCCTGACCAGTCAGCCCTAAAGTGTCTGTCAAAGCGTATAGGGACTGGCTGGTCAGGCAAGTACACTGTTGCAACACGGGTCCACCGTTAGCATTGTACACTTGCCGCCGAGGCATCCACTGGCCGCCTCTCCAGCGGAGGTGAGTCCACAGCGGGCCAAACAGTGACCCCTAGAAGGGAGGGCGTGATGAGGAGGTCCGGGAACAACTGTGGCCTCCACAGAACACCAACCACGCACTACAGACAGTGGCCTTGTAGTTACACATACAGTTTACATAAATAAAAATACACATACACAGGACAAGAAAATAAAACATACTGGACTTTGACAGCGAGTCGTGCGCGCGCTTTAAGCTAATGGGAGTCCCACTCCGAGCCGCAGCACGTACCAGAGCCAATATGAACACTGTCGACTGTTAGCCATCTGCTCGCATATTACATTTTACTGGTTCGTTATGCGCTACTTACCGAATGAGCATTTTTTAGACTTTTATCACCGGTGCTTGACGCCATTCTCGATGATTTCTAAACGCACCCCAGCCATGCAGCACGCTACTACTACCAGAGTTGATTTCCGGATACGTGGGAGAGGTCAGCCCAGGTGAAAGGCCTCCCTTTTTATAGGGCCTGGTCTAACCCCGATTGGCCACATAGGGGCGCCTAAAGCCCGACCCACTACACTATGTTAAGATTTTTTCTCTATTATTTGACTTGTTTTCAAATATTCTTTTTTAAGAGATCCTCATTCACCGTATCTAGATATAAAAACTTATTCTAGCTAATGTATATCTGTTTTAAGCCATAATTGCTCATCAAGAGACCTTGGAACTAACATTTTCTGCTCAAAACAACAAGATTAGTCAAATTTTCTTACTGCACTGGCAGATTATTTCACTTGAAATACGACACCGTATATTCTGGATTATAAACAGCTATACTTTTTTCATGAACTTTGAACTATGTGACTTATACGGCAATGCAGCAGAATTATAGACTCTCATAGACTTACTAATAACAAGTGTGGCCTGTATGCTAGTGGGTGCGGATTATATTCAGATTACAGTATTTTTACCTCAAAATGAGCAACATTTTTGGAGTGTGACTTATTGTTCCTTCTCAGTTCTTTTCGTTTTTTTCTACATCTGTCTGAAATAGATAAATACAATATTAACAGTAAGTTGTGTTGGTTTACTCTGACACGTGTTAAAGTGAACCCTGGCTATAATCACATGTTTACATAAAACACTTATAATATCATCACTTATATAAATACAGGACAAATACCTTGGAAGTATTTGTAGTTTTATTAAAATAGTGTTTTATAGAGATACCTGGAGGCGGCCATTTTGCTTTGATATGACATCAAATGGTTGTCTGTGTCTTCTGGTGGTTGTCAAGGTAACAGCCTAGGGAGCAACTGTGGTAGGAGCAACCATGGCAACAACCAAAAGCAACCATTTGACATCATTAACCCAGAATGCATTGCACCTGGACAATATGGCTGCTCCCAGTGGCTCCAAAACAATGACAATTTTATAAAAATAGTAAGAAGTTAGATATTTGTTTGTAATTTATTTTAGTAAACATGGCCAGAACTAGCATTTAAGCCATATTTATCTTCATAGTCCGGGATCCTTTTAAAACCTTTACTTTCGTGTGTTTGATAAAAAAGAGGAACTGAGGGATTTTGTCAAACTTTCTCGAGTTTTGTAAGAAATCTCAGACGCAAACATCGTTTTGTAATCGAGGAAGAAGAGAATCTGTTTGTGTGACTGACGTGGAAGTTTAAGAACCTTTTGACCGAGACTCAGATAAGAAGAGTCACTTTCACTAACCCTTGTGTCCGCTGGAGAGTTTTTATTTTTAAATTCTCCACCATTGCTACAGTTTTTTAGATATTTAATGATTTCTTGTTACAAAACCTCAGATCGAATCAAATTGTCAAAAAATCAACTTACAATTTTCCTAAACCCAGAGTCTTGTCACTTACACATGTTCTATCCTTATGTTCTGTTAGAGACTTTTACTGCACCTGTTTCTGACGGCTGTAAAATTATAGTAAAAAGTTTATTTTTCACACTTTTTTTGGGTTGAATCTGTTAATCCACTTCTGTTATGACTAAAATAACCAAACTTTGAAAAAATCCTCAGTGTTTTAATATTTGTACAGACTTAATATAAAAGCTGATTTTCAGAGGAGGTGAAAATGTGAACACAAAATGGACCTTTTTTTCATATAAAATGTGAATAGAATCTGGATTTTTTTTCACGTCTTTTATTACAGCCTTGGAGATGTTAAAAATGAGTCCCGACTTTGACTTTGATGTATTTGTAGTTTTTGTGCAGAAGCAGTTAACAGTCTTTTCTCTTGTTCTCCCCATTGACTTCCATTATAACACTTTTATTTTACTGCTCTTAAAATCCTCTATAAAAGTGTGATTTTACACTTTTATGTTTGTAACTTTTCAGAAAAGCTGAAATGTGTCGTGTTTAGACTTTTAGATGATTGTGTGTATTCCAATTGAAACAGGCCTGTGAAGAGTAAGACACAGTTTCCCATGAAACCCTATGGGAATACTGTATAGGACAGCATGGACCTCCATATGAAGAGACATGTT
>JBBPFD010000383.1:0-26212 GCA_038363315.1 Mugilogobius chulae
CTTCAGATGTAGTTGATCACATAAAACAGAGCCAACTGCACTGCGTACTGAAAACAGCAGGCACATGTATTTCTCAGTCATGTGACCTCCTCTGGGTCCTTGAGCTTACACTATTCCGCCCTCTGCTGGTGAAGCCTATGAAACTGCATCACATGTTTGACTGTAGACAAAATCAGCACGTGAATCAGAGATCCCCACATCGCCTCATATAATAAAAGTTCACTGACGGGAAAGAATTAACTCATGTGTTACATACTGAATATCTAAAACCATTGTATTTATTGTTTTTTTATTTTCATGTAAAATGTATATACACTGTTAGTAAAGTCTGTGACTTTACTATTTGTATTTTCTATTATCTGTGCAGAGTGAATCCAGTGGTCTTCCATGTCTCGTGGTCCTTTCTTCAGTCGACGCAGCACTTAAAGAACTCAACGCAGATGTAAAGGTGAACGGATCTGCACCAAATCATTATCAGACTTATTAAACAGAACCACGCTCCGCACAGAGCTGGTGCCGAGACCCATTACAATGGTGTCGTGACTTTTCAAGGACTAATTCATCGTTCAACGTCAGCTCACACACTTCAGTAGACAGTGCCTGATGTTTTTCTTTAAATATACTGTGTTGCAGTAGTGTCAAGCATCTATTTTTGATGTTTTTAAGTCTGTATTTTCTTTTTTGTGCAACATGGCAGAAGGTGTAACATTTTCTGTCGAGCGAGAAGATGATGATTCAGACGATTCATCTCGCTTTCTGTTCGGTTTGGGTTCACTCATAGCACACTTAGCTGGTAAGATTAGTGATTCTATCTCTGCGTTACTTACTTACAAATCTACACAGAGTATGACTAGTGACACTGATTCTGCTGTCCAGACACCTGACATGACTCCCTCTAATGTCAGTTTCGTCACGCATTCTAATGTTACAGAACCGCCCACTTTCAGAGGCGATACTTCAGACAAGTTTTCTATCCACGAATGGGAGGACGCCATGACACTTTATTTGAAAAAGCTAACTATCCCAGTACAAGAGCAATCACAGGAGATTTTGGCAAAACTCACGGGCAAGGCTGGTGATGTAGTCAGAAAAGAATTGCGTAATGACGAGTCTATTAACCATGCTTCCAATCCTCAAGTCATTTTGATATTTTGAAAAAACACTTCAGTGAAACGACCTACTCCGACGTGCCTTTAGCAGACTTTTACAACATGTTACCAATGCCAGGTGAGGATGCAATGGAATACTGGATAAGATTAAACCAAACTGTGGATGTGGCATGTGAATGTTTGCGGAGACAAGGAGGCAGTATTGATGATCCAGCTCGTGAAGTCATTATGATGTTTGTGAAACACTGCCCTGACCAATCTCTCTTCAATGATTTTAAGTTCAAATCAGCAGATAAGTGGACTGTCAGTGAAATCCAAGAGCGGCTGGATGAGCTTCTTCAGGAGAGGACGCAAAAACCAAGCTCTGCCCAGTCCCAGTGTGTGCCTTTAGTGGATAACGCTCTCAGTGCAGGTGATATAATGCCACAGGTGCAGTCTTCCTCTTCTACCACGCCTTCAGCCATTACTAACATTGATTCAGACTGCATGAGAAGTCTGGTGAGTGCATTAGACAGACTGATTACACAACAAAGACAAGGCTCTGACAGCTCCAGCTCTCACTCAGCTCAGCCACCAAAAGAACATGCAGAGTATGTGGCACCACTGAACATTCCACAATGTCCCACTGCAAAAGAGAGAACAGGTGCCTTAAGTGTTTGTCTCCTGGTCACTGGAAAAAAGACTGTCCTGTCCCTGATAACCAGCACACTACCCAAACCTGCTGCTGGTGTGTGTGAAACGGACAATTCCCTCTCTAAAACCAGTTTAGCGGATGTTTACAAAGACGCTTGTGCTGCAGCACCAAGGGGACTCAGATAGTTGTTCAGTGTACTCAGAGAGTCCAGCCGTTTGGTGAGCTGTTTTATACACCAGTCCTAGTTAATAGCAGTGTAACAGTCAGTGGTATGTTAGACTCTGGCTCGATGGCGTGTAGCATAAGTGAGGGTGCAGTTGAAAAGCTCAGATCTGCTGGTGTGTTACCAGAAAAGCAAACGCCCGCTGAAAATCTAGTGCTGATCGGCTGTGGTGGTCTTCAAACATCCAGAAGGTTATTATGACTTAGAAATACAACTGTATGGAACACGTGTCATAGTGCCCACACTGCTTGTGCCTGGCCAACACGACGATCTTATTTTGGGCTCCAATGTCATAAAGCACATCATCCATGTTATTACAGGGGTTGATGGTTACTGGAACATTGCATCTAAAGCCAGTCCACAGATGGATCCTGAGATTGATAGGTTTTTGTCAATGTTCATGAATGTAGAAAACTGGAAAGGTAGTGCTGTTCCTGACAAGATAGGCACTGTTAAGCTCACCCAAGCTGTGACTTTGCTTCCGAAACATGAGCACTTAGTCTGGGGTAGGCTTCCGGTCAATGTACCTATGTCCCCTGGCAGTACAGTTGTTGTAGAGCCAACCAGTTCAAAAGCCATGCCACGTAATGTTTTAGTGGGTCACCTAGTTACACTTCTTTGGGGCGATAGGTGGGTGCCTATGACCATCATTAATCCAACTGACAACCTATCATGCTGAAAAGAAACAGTAAACTTGCAGATGTTTCTCCTTGTTTGGCTATTGATGATTTTGATGTTTTCCAGGGCCTGCACGTAGGCACAAATGATAATCAAAGTGACTCTGAGGACAAAAGCCGTGCCCCTCAAACCCCCTTGCAATGTCTCTGACATAGCCAAATGCCTGTCTGACTTAGGTCTTGGAGATTTGGATATCAACTCATGTCAGGTTTCTGATACTTGCAAGTTAAAAACTCGCTCAGCTGCTGATTGAGTATCAGGACATTTCTCCAGGCATCCACTGAACTGTGGGGAGGTACAAGGCAACATGCATCGTATACATCTTACTGATGATCGCCCTTTTCACTGGCCATATAGGAGCGTCTCCCGGCACACTATCAAAAGTTGCAGCAGGTGCTCAGTGATATGGAGGAAAATGGAATAATCAAGATGTCCACAAGCGATAATCCTTCACCCTTGGTGATGGTTTGGAAAAATGATAGTAAATTGCAGATTTGCACTGACTTTAGGTGGTTGAATTCCCGCATCCTGAAAGATGCCCACTCTGTCCCTCACCAGGCAATAGCTTGGCCGCACTTAATGGAAGCTGCCTGTTCAGTACAATGGATTTAAGTTCAGGCTTCTTCACTGTTCCACTGCACAAGGAGGACAAGAAATACACAGCTTTCACTACTCTCCTGGGGCTGCATGAATACAACACATGCCTCAGGGCCTGTGCAACAACCCTGCGTCCTTCATGAACTTAATGATTGGAACATTTGGAGATAGGAACTTTTCCAAAACTCCTCTGCTACCTTGACGATCTCCCTAATTTTCTGCCCCATCTGAGAGTGAGGCCTCTCCATACTCCAAGCTGTGTTCCACAGACTTAGACAGAACAATCTTAAGTTGGCCCCGAAACAGTGTCACTTTCTAAAAGACAAAGTAGCGTTTCTTGGCCATGTTATAGATTGCAATGGTGTTTCTGTGGACCCCTCAAAGGTCGAGGCCATCTCTGGAATGAAAGTCAGTGATCTAATGGAAGATGATGGCAGAACACCTTCAATTCTGCGCATCAAATCGATCCTTGGCATGGTGTTTTACTACCAACACTTTATCCCCAACTGCTTCTCCGTTGCAAAGCCTTTGTTTGCACTAACTGCTTGTCAGAAGAGGAAAGGAAAGTTAGCAAAGATCAAAAACTCTCAAGGCACATTCCGTGAGCTTACACCTGAGGACTGGAGCAATGAGTGTGTTCAGGCCTTTGAGCAGTTAAAGACTATATTTTTGGAATGTGTTGTGCTTACCCATCCGAACTTTGATGAGCCTTTTGTCCTATCAACAGAAGTGTCTCTGGACGGCCTTGCGCTGTTCTTTGTCAAGTGCCCAAGAATGAGACTACAGCCAGACCTATTGCTTTCGCAAGCAAAACACTGAGTCCATCCCAACGGAAATATCCTGCTCACAGACTCGAACTGTTAGCTCTCAAGTGGAGTGTTTGTGAAAAGTTTAGTCACTGGCTGAAAGGGCGAAGTTTCACAGTTTGGACGGATAATAATCCGCTTACATACCTTCTAACAAAACCAAAACTTGATGCATGTGAAATTCGCTGGGTATCAAAGCTCACATCATACTCTTTTGAGCTCAAACATTTGTCCAGTAAGGGTAATGTAGTGGCCGATGCACCTAGTCCCGACCCCTTTGCTAAACCCGTTTCTCAAAGACTTCTGTCAGAGCCCTACTCCTCACTTGTCCAAATGGCTGATGAGATAGGTGAGCAGTCTGTCCAGGATGTCTTCAGAGTCGGTTGCTATTCCCAAACTTTCAGTCCAGCAGCTCTAGTACCTAGCAAGGTCAGGTGCAGTGTAGCAGAGGTTAAGGCCTTTGTCAGTCTCATAGTGAGTGGGTTAGTGCACCCGATCCCGGAACAGTCAGTTTAGCTCAGCACATGCAGCAGCTGTCATGCGGTCAGGATGCTCCCCTGTTTTCTCCACATCAGACCTTCAGTTTGCCCAGCAACAAGACCAGGCTATTTCAAAAGTGTGTTTTTTTGTCATCACTAAAAAGAGACCTTCCAGGCGTGAAAGGCTTGATGCAGACCCTCGTGTGCACAAATTGTTAAAACAATGGGGTAGACTAGTTGTTTGTGACAATGTACTTTACAGAGTAGCACGTGATCCAGTGTCCAAACAGAAAAGGTTCCAGTGCGTTTTGCCTGACAATCTGAAAGACAAAGCACTGTCAGGCCTCCATAATATGGCGGGTCACAAGGACCAAGAGTGCACACTTTCACTGGCAAGGCAACATTTTTACTGGCCAGATATGGACAGAGATGTACGTGAACATGTCAAGTGTTGCTCTAGATGTGGGCTTGGGAAAACACCAGAACCTTCCGCTCAAGCCCCACTTTAGAGTAATAAAAGCTCTGCTCCCATGGAGTTAGTCTGTATAGATTTTTGGTCAGCGGAAGACAGCAAGCGGCGATTTGGAGATGTCTTAGTGGTTACTGACCATTTTACAAAGTTGGTCCATGCAATTTCTCGTACCATTCAACAGGCCGCTAGAAAGCTCAGGGATAACAGCTTTTGTGTTCATGGCTTACCTGAGAGGGACCAGGGCACAAGTACTTGAGTACTCGTCCTGTTTTTGTCTTGAGGTATTTTTGTTTGTTCTCTTGGTTGTAATGTTATAATATTGTAACTATTGGGTGCATTTTGTTTACAAATGTGTGTCTATGTGATACATTTAAGAGTTCCTTGTTCCTAAGGGAATATTGAGACTTGATTGTCTTTATCTCCTGAAATAAAGACAATCATTTCAGGAAAAATGAAATTTGGGCTATGGACTTGCCCAAATTTTCATTTGAGGCTAGTCCATTTATTGCTTGTGATAAGTTATTATGATGGATGTTCTATCTTGAGATGTTGATAGTTAGTTGTAATCAAAATGCAATAAAATATGTGCAAACTAAAATGCTTAGATGACAGTAATTTAATGATGATACAGGATAATTCTAATAGAAATAAATTGCATGTGATTTTTTTTTCTTTTTAGCATACCCTTAGAGAAAATTTACAGTTATGAATTGTTTGATATTAGTGTCATGCTGCAGTAAACGGAAAGTGTTTCTTTTTCTGATAAACAAGATCTGTTTCTTCATGATCATTTTTGATGGGAATAAATCAGGCAGGTTCAGACATATCCCGAGTGCAAAGGGATATTCTCACTCTCACTCTTAAAATGCATCAGGGGGAGGGCACTACTTTTTGTGTGTTTTGTTTTTTTCATGGTTAACATATTTAGTGCAGCAATATTTACTTAGTGATATTCACAGTATGTACACCTAATAGAATCCGTCTTTATTTCTAGTCTGTGTGATGGTGTGATGCATCAGACAGCTACATGACACAGGAAGATTTCCAATGGAGGCAGTCTCCAATTAATAACACAGAAACACAAGATTATATGTGTGCTGTTCGGACCCCAAACCCGTCTCATGCAGGAGATGCAAAAGGGACAAGCGATACCTGGTTTAGTCAAAGAAAACACTGGATCGCTGATTCAGATAAGCCCAAAATGAAAGAAATTTTTTATCATGTTCTCCACCACCTTCAGGTCTTATACATTCACAATACAGGAATAACATGGTAATTAGTCAACTAAATCTGCCATGTCATATAGTGGAATATTAAGTGTAAATAACAAAAAGTACATTTAAAACCAAGGATTACATCAGAAGGACCCAAAGGGCGATTGACCCAGCGCCAGATAGAAAATAATAATGAATGAAATAAAAATACAATTGTGTGTAATTATGGTTACTGTCATTGTAAATCTGTTACATACATCATCTTACATACAGATAGTTAAACTGCAAAAGTCCAAGTGCTTTTAGCCATGTAGGAAAAGCTAACTACTAGTCATGCTACATGCACAAAAATGCTTGAAAGTAGATAGATAACACATGCACTGCAACTAGTTTGTATCCAAAGAGGTACAATATCTGGTGCAAAAAGTGGAAAATCATTTTAATAAAGTTTTTTTTTTTGTTTTTTTTTTTATAGGGTTTATCATACAATGATTACCCCTCGTTTGGTTGTCCCTTAATACTATGTGTATGCAGGTAATGCACAATGAGCACAGATGTTCATTGCATCATGATCATGATCATGGTGATAAGACCTTTCATCAGTTGTAGCCTGTATTATTTGTTTTATATCACACACAAAACTGTCACTGCAATCAGTGCACATTGAACGACACAATCAGGCAAAAATATACTTTTCGTCATCATAAAAACTATTCTTTCTCCTCTGAGCTCAGAAAACACTGCTCTGAATGTCCCAGATCTCTGAGATCTTGTTTATTGTGTACTCTAATTTCTAAAAGGCATAGAGACTTTTCATGCTATATATACTTTTATATTTCTAAGTTCTGTGTTACAGTAAAGGTTCTTCTGCTCTCACTGGCAGAGCGTTGTCTTTCTATCCAATTGAGCAAGTGTAAACATGTTTAGAGAACCGTCCAAACCCTGGCACTGCTCAGTGAGCTACACTTTCACTTTCTCCACACCTGTATAAAAGAAGTCAGCATCAGCCCAGAGCTCCAGAGAGAGGTACGACCACAGCAGACTCTGTATCAGCTCCAGCCACCAGCCTTCCTCCTCCAGATCAACCTCATCGCCCTGCAACTGACCAAACCAGACCTCCCACTCTGACATGGATCCTAGAGCCTGTGTCCTGCTCCTGCTGCTGTGTGCTGCCCTCTGCACAGGTGAGAGCCTCCAGGACACAACTACCTGACACTTTATACACTTTATTGTGTGGCTAAAATAATAACGATAATAATATTATTTTGACTGCTCAATCAAAATGTCTAACTCAAAGCTTGTGTCCAGTTGACAAATTTACATTTTCTTTTGATATGAAATCTAGTGTTGACCCACATTAGTTCAAACTTTACTATGGCCAAGAAACTTTGCTAATGATGGAAATGGTTGTGGATCAGACCCGTTTATAGTGAGAAGCTCCGCCTCTTTATAGTGAGAAGCTCCGCCTCTTTATAGTGAGAAGCTCCGCCTCTTTATAGTGATAAACTTCGCATCTTTATAGTGATAAGCCCCGCCTCTTTATACTAATTATCGCCGCCTCTTTATACTGATAAACTTTATCTCTTCATAGTGATAAGCCCCGCCTCTTTGCAGTAATACGCCCTAAATCAGCTGCAGGACAATGCAAGAATACTAAATTATACATGAAACAAACCAGTAAAAAATAAGCTGCAGGACAATGCAAAATTACTAAATTATGCAGTTTGAGCAAACTAACACTGTTAGGATATGGCTAAAAGTTTTGTTTTTTTCCTACATTATGCCACCATTAAATACCTGCTTTAACGGATCAATAATAAACAATTGCTTTTAAACAACAGTTTCATCATTTTATTTTAATGTTAAATATTTGAGTTTAGTGCGTCTGTGTGTTGCAGCGGAGATCTCTCCGCTCTGTTGCCTAATGGTGGCCAAGAGACGTCTGCCAGCCAGATTGGTCGAGAGCTACATGGTGCAGGAGACAGAATTCTGCTCAATCAGTGCCACTGTGTAAGTGTCTGTGTGACCTCAGGGGACCATCTAACTGTGTGTGAACCCAGGGGCCCATCTAACTGTGTGTGAACCCAGGGGCCCATCTAACTGTGTGTGATCCCAGGGGTCCATCTAACTGTGTGTGATCCCAGGGGCCCATCTAACTATGTGTGAACCCAGCGGCCCATCTAACTGTGTGTGATCCCAGGGGCCCATCTAACTGTGTGTGATCCCAGGGGTCCATCTAACTATGTGTGAACCCAGGGGCCCATCTAACTGTGTGTGATCCCAGGGGCCCATCTAACTGTGTGTGATCCCAGGGGCCCATCTGTATGTTCAGGGGCTAGTGTGTGCTCTGTACAGGGTCACACTGAGAAATGGCAGATGCTGTGTTTGCCTCACCCAGAGGAAGAGCCATGGGTACGGACCCTCCTGGAGAAAGTGGACCAGAGACTCAGCACAGCCACACCAGCCTGATTGTGAAGTCACTGTTGCATTCTGAATATAAACTCCCTGCGCTTTAAACGTGTATTTTCTGAATATTACTTTGTGGCAATAATAAAGCTTTTTCTTAAAATAATGTGCCATAAGTCGTAACATCTGTGTAGGTGGTCTGAAAAATGACTCAGATATAATGTTAATTTACAGCTTTGAGGGAATCGTATGTAAATTTTTGATTTTCATAAACATGGCCTACATGTGTCACAGACACAAGGCTAACATGTTCAAATGTATTACTTTTACTGAAAGTCTTTGTAAACCTGAGTTATTCTTAAATAAAAAAGCAATGGACATGATGTTCATTTGTTGATGTTTACATTTGGTGTTTTCATTCTCAAGAGGATTATCCAATCAGAAAGCAAAATGAGCCTCACATGACTCTCTCATTCGGGTTGCCAGTTTGCTTTGTTAGAGCTTGGTTTTGAACATTGAGTTTGAACTGATGACCATGACACAGACACAACTGTCTGTGGTAGACCCAGGCACTTGTTTCCACACAGTTCTCATTAGGCTCCACCCACATTGTTTAGAAATGTTATTCTTGGGAACAATCCATTATAAAGAGTCAGGTGTCTGAGAAGTGACTATCATGTTATTACCCATGATTCATAGCAAACCTTGTCCCTGATTGATCAGTGGCTTCTAATCTTTAATGTGTGGACCATTTCACAATCTGGCAACACAAGTTCACTAGTTGTGCATCTTACATACGTTTTTTTTACGGTGAAAGTGAGTCTGCATTCTAAAAATGTTCTTTGAGCATTTGAATTAGTCTTTATAAATGCTGTTGTAGAAGTTGATGTGAGCATAAAGCAGACCAACTCATATTGACATGGTAGTGCAGCAGTGCACTCTGGTGACTAAAAAACCTATCCAATAGTGCCTCCCATCTCCCCCCAGTGGGACTTTTCTGGTTAAATAAAGGTCCATTTAAAAATACTGTATTATATCATATTTTATCAGACAAGTGCATTCACTTGTGCTGCATCAGGATGTTCATGGTAGTTTGTCTCTTTGTCAAATCCAGATAAAAATTCTGAATCCAAGACATTTTAAGCCAGTCTATAGTTTTTGTGCAGTAGAGACACAGACACTGGCGATCTAGAATGTAAAGTGTGACCTCTAGTGGTGATAAACATTACTTACACTCCAGTAAACAGCTTAGGTTCTTACTTAGTTAGTACTCACATTAGAGTTGATTTTATTTTTTATGAGTTCAGAAAGTAAAGATTTCATGTGACTTTATTAAAAACCCATGTGATTTGTGATCTAAAGTCACAACACATATTTCAGCTGTTTCTGTCAGTTTAAGTATTGAGAATATATTCAAGCATGCGCACAAATAGTAACTTTCTGCAAGTGACTCTGATTGGGCAATGCCAAGGTCCTCAGAGCCTCAAAATACTGCCATCTCCTGGAGAAATCAATGCATTAAAAACAATCTAACACTTGTTAGTGTTCGATTATGTTGTCAGAGCTTTTTGTGTGTGTTCATTTGACTAATACATTGATAACATCAATCATTTAAATGTTAGAATTTTCATCCCAGTTTAGCCATTGTTAGGATTAAAACATTACATCCTTTTCATAAATGATGGACTCACCATATAGCAACCATGTGATCATTCCAAAACTCCTCCTTTGTAACAATCTTTTAAAAAACATATATAAATAGACTCAAACACTGTATTTTTGTAAGGGGGGGGGGTTGTGTTTTTTGTAAAACAGGCTTCTTAATATCCTCCTTTGGCCATTTTTTATAATAAATAATTTTAGGACATTAAAGGGGTCCTATTGTGTTTTTTTTATAGTTGGTAAGAAACTAGAACATGTGCAGATCAGTAATTTACCTTTTGTTCATTGTAAAACACAAAGTTGATCTAAAACAACTTAAAAATAGAAACAGCTCCATTGACTTCCTGTTCAAAACTGCAGAACTGATAAGCCCCGCCTCTTCATTTTAAAATGTAACTGTGAAAAGCAACAGATTTTTTTTTTTTTTATTTTATTGTTAGAAAGTACTTTTTCATTATGCAATGACATGTTAGATAGTTACATATAAATATATGTATATTGTGTTGAAATATTGAACAATGTAAACATGTATATATATTTTTTTTCCTTATGCAATACTATAATGATTATGCAGTTTGCATACTCACTTGTACATTTTTGATTGTCTCTTTTGTGGTTGTCTGTAAACAGACATAACCACACGCAACCATAAATTATAGAAATGTAAAGAATAGGGGTGGGTTAACATAAGCTAGTCTTCTGCCCACTCCTTTTCGAGAGTTGTGCTATTCTGTATTTATGAACAAATATGTAAACAATGTAAAATTTCTTTGGCACTAAACTCGAAATAAAAAAAATCTAATCAAAGTGTCTATGGGACAGTTTTGAACCATATATACTTCACTTTGAGTATTAATCTTTTGAAATAAATCAAATAAATACAGACAAATGTGAGGGGATAGGTGGTAGGTGAGAACAGGGATTTCTGAGCACTTGAGCTCCAGCTGAAGAACAATACAAGATTACTCCAACATGAATTAATCAATTCAAATATAACTTTGAGTAAACTAATGATGAAGGAAGAGCATCATAACAAGGTTAAAAACTTAGAAAAGTGAGTTTGAAATAATAGGTCCCCTTTAAGCTAAGATGTATGCTCAAATAAATTAAACATGAAGAGTAGCACTTGTTCTCCGAACAATCCACGGGCCACAGCTTGCCCATGTCTCCTGTACGTAAACCCTCTCACTGTGAAGCGCTCTGTGATTCTGTGTCTGTGTCTGCTCTTTACAAATAAAGCTCACTTACTTACTAAAGTCTTGCTTCATTTTGTCCATCTCTAGATTTTCGGGTCAGGCCAGGCTGACATGCCTCACTCCCTTTGTTGTTTGTTTTAGCACAAACACACATTCAACACTTTGAGTTTGTCAAACTAATAGTCATGGGAAAAAAGTCTGATTAATATGTGAATATTTAATCTTTACTGAGAGATCGCTGCAATAGTTGCCTGGAAAATCTAGAAGATATATAAAAATATCGTCCCAATTTTGAATTTCAGTGGGCGTCATTGACAGCTTAATAAGTCATACACACAAATTACACAAATAAATTATTTATCATTTTGACTGAGACTTGCCTTCTTTAAATCTCACACATTTCATTTAGTTTGTCCTGCACCATGGTGAGAGCTAAAGAGCTGTCTGAGGCCTTCACAAATGTTTGGCTACGAGTCTGATAAGAGATTTAAGAAGCTCTCCAAAGGTTTTTTAAATCAGCCACTCCACTGTTGACAAGTGGATGTCTTTAAAACCTCAGGTCAGTATGTTGAAACCTGGAGACTGTCATGACCAGACCTGCTGCAGGCTCTGGCACTGTGGATGTGAAAGTGCACAAACCATTTACAGACAAAAGACCCACACGTTTGGAATAATTAACCCGATCCATATGTGGCACAAAGTGATTTTATGAGACTCTAAAATGGTTGCACCCCATAATTTTATTTTGCTATGGTTAAAAACTATAATATACATTTGCTGTTCGAGTCTATCTACTTAGTTTTGCGGACTGTGTGTTTAAAGTGCAATACTTGATATCACCAGCAGAGGGTGCGTGTTGCTTTTGCTGTAGCTGATGCCCGGGCAGAAGAAGTCAGTAGTACAGCACTGAACTCATGGATGTATTTGTCACGTCCTTTTTCGTACCGGAAGACCCGATTCGTACCGTTAGCCTTATTTCTTTTACATTGTTTTATTCGTATTGAAATTTTAATTAAGTACAGACGAAACTAATCTATTATACACAAAATTCCCTTACAGAGTTTAACAAAGCAAATGATTGTATAATGAGATTTTTACCGTTTAAAGCCGTAAATGCCTCATTAAGCTAGTTCCGGCTGCTATCTGCTAGCTTAAAATGGCGATAAATAAATGTGCCGTTTTGGGCTTTCTATTGGCAAACTTTTGCAAGATATATTCATAAATATCAATATAAAGAAATAATGTTAACTGTACACTTACAAATAATGTGTTTAAAAGACGTAATTTCGGTCTGCGCATGCGTCGTTGACCTAAAAAGGACTTTCCGGACGAATCTGGTCTTCCGGACGAAAATTGACACGACAGTATTATATTATCTGAACTGAGCAAGCAACAAGCGATCTCTAGTGATGGGCAAAGCAAAGCGCCATGAAACTGTGAACCATATGAACAAAATGGGTCGGAACTTCGAACTGCGGTTCGAAACGCATGAATACCGCCATCTGGTGGTGAAATATTTTCATTAAAAGATTTAAAATGAATGAACTACATACTATTGTTGTGTCCCTACATACAAAGATAAAGTACTGAAGTGGAGTCAAAATAATCATGAGTTCTACATTATTACTATATTACTGTGGAACAAATAGGCCCTAAGCCCTGTATTCTGTTTGAAAACGAAAGTTTGAATCAAACAAAAGTTGAGTTAACATCAGATTTTTATTCAAGAATATAAGTTTTTCTGCCGTTGATGGTTTTAGCACCTACCTACACCTACCTAACAAATAATATTATTTGTTTGTTGCATATGCCTACTGCTTGATGCTGTGTCAATATTGTGTTTCTAAATTAACAATGTGTATTCCTAAATGTATATTTAATATATCTATATTGTACTTAAATTCCAAACAATCAAGCTAACTGACTAACTTTCTAACTAAAGGGAAAAAAATCAAATTAAATCACTGTCAAATCTCTCAAAATCGCTCTATCTCTCGCATCACAAACACACAATTTCTAAAAGTGGCAAAGTGCCTTTTAAACTTTTGGGCGTGGTTTGAAACAGCTCATGCTGTTTTGTGATTCGTCAGTAGCCCGATCAGCCAAAGTCAGATTCGAGCCGAAAGCCCCCTAGTGAAACGTTTCGGTAACAGCAGCGGTTCATGAACCGCAGAGGTCACGTGATCAGCGTTTTGAACCAGAGTTCGAAGCAGTGATCCGAAGCGCATGCGCTTTAGTGCTTCGAAGCAGTTCAGGAAGCGCGTTTCAAACTGCCCATCACTAGCGATCTCCTGTACTGAGTTTTTGATTTATCTTTTGCAGGTAAGCTGGTTCAATAAACAACACACAGATGACATTAGACAGTAGGGAAATGTATATTGTGATTTTGAGAGTAACTTTGGTGAAGCTAAAAACGTTTTTGACGAAGTTTGTTTGTTGTTCACGAGTTAGACACCACGTTTTGCATTTAAAATGGCGTCCGCAAGTCCGTGGCGTCCGTGGTGTCTTATCAGAGTATAGTTTGAGTTTGTAACAGGTCGTGAGGAATTATTTTATGTATTTTGCAGTACACAGAAGCAATGTATAAGCATTTGTAATAAGAAAGACATGTAAAATGAAGTTTCAGTGGTAATTACATGTACTACACAAGTCGTGAGTCAAGTTTACGTTAAAGGAGACATGTACACTTGTGGTTAACGTGAGTCAGTGAGACAATAGAAACTGTATTTTGTACACAGTGTATTTTGGTTAACCTTGTATAGATAAGACAAGTGATTATAAGTTAGTATATGGTAAAGACGACGATATAAAAACAGTTCATTAAAGTGTATTTCATAAGTGAGACAGTGATTTAAAAACGTGGTAAAAGCAGTGATTAAAAGCAATTCATATAGAGTTCTGTGTAAAAGGTAAAGTGTAATATTTTTGGGTACTGTTGATAGTACATTTGTTTATTGTACTTGGTTGTACAAATGTATATCAAGCAGAAGAAGAAGTCAGTAGTACAGCACTGAACTAAGCAAGCAACAAGCGATCTCCTGTACTGAGTTTTTGATTTATCTTTTGCAGATTGTGAAATAAAACAATTTAAATATGTTGCACCAAAGAATGACTTGGCCCTTCATTCTGAGATGTGCTACACATACAAAGTGTGTGTAACCTCAGCTTATCAAGAAACAACCTCTAGACGTCCAAGTGAGAGGTAGAGATGGAAAGAGACACTGAATGAGAGAATATGATGGAATTTTTGTCCACACAGAGCCTGAAGCAGGCTGTGACTGTGCTCTGAAGGTGTCCTCAGATGTTCTTTGGGCTGCTCAGTCCAAAATTCAACTATTTTCAAAGCAAAAGCTGAAATTAAAGTTAGAGTAACTCACTTTTTTAGTTGTAGATTAGTAAACTTTGTGTTTTCTATTAAAAACGATCTGATAATGCAGCACTTTGCAAAAAAAAAAAAGAGACCACTGAGTTCTTTTTGTATTTAATAGATATTTTTTGTTCTCGTCAGGAGCCGAATGCTGCTCTCTGATTGGCTGAGCTTGAGTGGTTCTCTCCAGTTTCACTTTGTTGTTTGTTTGTAAAAAGTGTTTTTAAGCCATAATTGCAACCAAAAATGAATACATGTCGATATTAACCATGTGTTGAAGGATGTGTTGCATTTTTTGTGTTGGTTTTCTTCCTTCAAACCTGCTCCGAAGCGCCTCCACTTTGGAATTTCACAACCAATAAAAAAAAGAGTAGGAAAGTCACACATGGGTTATGTGCGTTCCCACTTCAGGAATTGAGTTAGAGCTCTCTCTACTGACACAGGGAATGTGATAAAACTAATGCTAGTGTTGCAGAAATGCCTGAATCAAGAGTGAATGATTTATGGACTTAAAAAAACCTTGTAGAAGATCTATCTATGACATCACAGATCAGGGACGTTTAGAATGAAACAAAACATATATCACAAACAAAACTTCAGCAGTATGTTTGATCAGGAAGCAACCTTAAAGAAGGATTAAAAAGTCAAAAGGGTTGATTTTGCATATTATGTGCTAACCCTAAATTGTGTTACTTTCATTTTTCCAATACAAAATAACAACAAAATATCCTGTCTTCTTTTCTTATTTGGCATTACAATAGCGATCTCTTCAGAAGTCTCCATCTTCAGAGATTGCTATTAAGATTTTTATTTTTTTTCTGAACAGAATCATATTTATAGGGTGCACTGTGTAACTTTCTGGAATCTACACATCATCTACACAATTCAGTAGAATTAGAAAGCTAAAACTATACTTTGTGACTTTCTGAAAGGAGATGAATACATTTTATGCCATAATATGAAAAAGAAAATCAGCTAAAGGAACCGCTTTTCTGCAGAAACAGACGTGTTTGGGCTCCTCCAAGCCAAATAATAGACCAGACCTGAACTAAACCAGACTATAACAGTTCTATACAGGACTAGATCAGAACTAAACCAGGACAGCACAAGGACTAAAACTGGATTCAAACAGGGCTAGAACAGGATTAAAACTGGATTCAAAAAGGACAAAACCAGGACTTAAACCAGGATCAAAACCAGGCATTTGACTAGGATTAAATCAGACTATACCTACACTCAACTAGGAGTAAAACTGGAATAAACCAGGACTTTGAACCTGGTTTAACCTGGAGTAGACCAGGCCAGAATTAAACCAGACTATACCAGCTCTAGACAGGACTAAATCAGGACTAAACCAGGACAGCACAAGGACTAAAACTGGATTCAGACAGGACTAGAACAAGACTAAAACTGGATTTAGACAGGAGTAGAACAGGACTGAAAAAGGAATAAAACAGGACTAAACCAGAACTAAAACTGGACAAGACCAGGATTAAAACCGGACTAAACCAGGACAAAAAACAGAACTAAAACTGGACTGGATGAAGACCTAAACTGGACTAAAACAAGACAAAACCACAACTAAAACTGGACTGAGCAGTAGATGTGAGATTATACAAACATATAAACACTTGTTTTGAGTCTTGTTTGTGACCATACAAGTCCACTCAAGTTTATTAATTATTTCGTGTAACTAAGGCATCTAAATGACAACAAATTGTGGGTTTTTTTCAAGTTTATTTTTAGCCAAAAAGTTACGCAGTGCATCTTTAACTACCGCTAACTGGAATTGCAATCACACTATTGATATATTGTTACCAAACTTGTTCATAATTGTCTTCTTATTATACATGGGATTAAATTGCTTGTGTAATTTAATTGTATGTGGTTCATTAATAATAGTCTTTTATTCTCATCCTTTTGTGTCACATAACGGCTCTGCTGCAGAAAACGAAAGTATCGGAGTGTTTCTATTTCTGGTAAACGAGATCTGTTGGTCTTGATTATGTTTGATGGGAAAGAATCAGGCAGGTTCAGACTTATCCTCACGTTTGGCACTGACAGACAGAGAGAGAGAGAGAGAGGTGATGCAACCCACTCAACTGTCTACTATCACTAACCACAGGGGCGGACTGGGGATAAAAACAGCCCTGGACACCAGTCAGCCCAGCCCAATCCATAAAATGCGGCACAAAATTCTAAATGTTACAAGTTTGTTTGTTTTTCCTCCACATAAAATACAGAATATAGCTCAATTAATTTAATTCTCTTGTAACATAAATAGTAAACTGTGGGTAGTAGGGCTGGACGATTTTGACCAAAAAAAAAATCTCCGATTTTTAAAAGGAAAATTCGATTCAATTTCGATTTTTTTGTTTGTTTTTTTAAAATACAATTTAAAAATAACTGGGTGCAATAATTATCATTTGTAAAACACTCCTTTAATGCTGTAATTTAACATAGAATTAAAAGTGCATAGAAAAAGCAAAAATATATAGAATGAGATTCTTTTTTAAAATTATTTGTAGTAAGGACATTCACATCTAGCCATATATTTTTTTAACTATAAGTCAATTTATATTTCAGTGCAGTAACTCATGTAAGCCAAACTCAAGCAAACTTACAGATAAACTGTCTCACATAGGACACGCACAAGCTTTTTGGAGAAGACAGCTATTGACATTTATTCTATTAAATATTGACAATAAGAAACATGATTTGACCAAAGCTTAGTCCTGCCTCTCTGTCTCTCTCTCCTGTCAGCTGCTGCTGCGCTTCTTTTTCGCTTTAGGCATTTGAGTTATTTAATTTTTGCTAAACAACTATAGCAAGGCTTCTTCAAATTTGCGTTTGTGTTTGTTTGTTTTATCCCAGGTCGCCGTCAAGCACTATGTTTAGCATTGCGGAGGATTTTAACTAAAAACTACCGCAAAACTAAGTCCTTTAGGAGCATGCTATACCTCTTTTTAAAGCTCTGATTATGGGCTATTCAAACGCTGGATTCGTTTTTCAATTTGAAAAAGTCGCTAAACATGAACAAGCACAGAAGCGCCAGCTACTGTTAGCAATGTTAGCAGCTGTTGTTAGCATAAGGAGGACTGCACAGACGCCAAGGCACAAAAGACATGACAACTTTACAGGGTGAGTTTGGTCAGTGGCGTTGCAAGGGTATCATGGGGCCCCAAGCAAAAAATAATTTTGGGGCCCTCATGCCCGATAATAACACAGTAATCAGACAAACTATTGTGTAAACAATGTTAAATTGTTTGAATTTAATTTGTAGAAACAATAAAAACAAAGTCAAACGTGTAATACAGGACTCTTAGTCCATTATTAAAAGGTTAAATAAAGTAATATACAGTCGGTAAAAACAACAAACAAACTCAAAAATATTGTGTATTAATCAAAACAAAAGTGCAAATTTGCCCCTTTTGCCTCTACCAGAGGCACTGTCAGAAATTTTTGCTAGAGGAGGGTCTGGGTGTCCACCCCCAGAGCAAATTTGAATCAAAAAGAAGACATTTCCTGCATTTTGGTGAATTTTAGAAGTCTGACAAAGTGGAAAAACATATTGGTATAGCAAGCAAGATATTTTTGACAAGGTAGCATGCATTTACACTAGTTTTGTGTCAATGAAGTAAAAGCACTGTTGCTGACCTATAAATGATTGCTAAATAGCATAGGTCATAGTCTCTTATTGTAGTTTACAATAGATAGTACTGCTAAAAGATTGATTGTGTTAGTTTTTTTATACATATACATAATATCAATTATCTTTATCATCAGCATCATCATGAGAATATGATTGTTATAATTATATATTTTATATGTTCTTTAAGTAATGGAATTTTGTGTTTTGTAATATAAAGGCATATCTTTTAAAAAGTAAGGATGGTATTCAGGTGCAACTATAGTGGTATAAGTTGTTGGAGTGCAATAATTGTGAGACAATGCAGCTGTATTAAAAAACAAACAAACTAAACACCAACAAAACAACACCAACCCACAGGCCACATTATGGAGCCAGAAGCCCTAACGTAATAGACCAACTCGGGAGAACCCATCATTTTTGTCTCAAGTCTGAACTGCAAAGAATCAACATCAAGCTCACTTCCTTTTCAGTCATCTATTTAGCACAGCTTTTGCACTTGTTTCGTTATCCCAACTTCAGAACACCACACACTGCTTAACATGATGTTTACACAGCTCAGCAGCGCTAAAACCTAGTCCCCCTCTCGTAACTACAAACGACGTCACAATTCATCCACAGTCCAGAAAAGTACGCAGGTTGCACGATCATAACAGGAGCACGTGGCATTAGCGCAACATCAACACCACACACACACACTGCAGTAGGAAGAACGCACACACCCAACAACACCGGAGCGCTGAACAGCCAGGTTAATCTCACACACACATTAACTGGCTTGTCATATTTGACCCAAATTAACAAAAGCAAAGCTCTTACCTTGCTTCCCATTGGAATGAAAAGAAGCCGTGTGCTTTCCGTGTTGTTTATAAGGCAGTCCAATCCAAAAGGCAAAGCTAAGCAAAGTTCCATCGAGTCAAAGGGGTCCGGAGGTTTAGTCGAAAAGATCCGTCTCTCCCACAACTGGTTATAGTGCAAAATCATAGTTCTCAACTTTCTTTTTCTCCTCTTGTCAAACCTCAGTTTAAAAAAATCTCTCGCTGGTCGCTCTCTGCTTTGGACGCTGCCTGAATCTAGCAAGTGAAAAACAATAGGCGAATCGGAAAATGTGGAGTGGAGTTTTTCTGGAAGCAGGGATTTAGCTTGTGGAAAACACAGGGCACACTGGAAAACATGGACTGGACTTTTTCACTACATGGGTTTTTTTCACTTCATACGCGGAATGGAGTTACTTTTGTCCCGGATCGGGGAAAATGCGACAGAACGAAAGCGTCTTAGATGGGCCGGTAGAGAGGCCGCTACTGGTGTGGGCCCTTTGTCTTAGGGGGCCCCAAGCAATTGCCTGGTTTGCCTGTCCTGTTGCAACGCCTCTGAGTTTGGTGATTAATTATTCTTTTCTGAAGACCAAAATAATGACAATTTCAATGTGTACATGACTTTAGCTGCGTGAGAAAGACTAGAACTGAGCGCACAATGCTCTACGGAAGCCTGTAAGGACGAGCAAGCGCAGCAAAATCCAAGTAAAAAAAATCGAATTTCTAAAATACAAATCGATTTGACCTCCAAATTCGATTAATCGATTAAATCGATTTTTTGCCCAGCCCTAGTGGGTAGTATTGTAAAGAATTGGCATCAAGTTTGAGCATAAATTGCCTCTCTGGTCTGGGGGGTTTGGGGCCCTCCCCCAAGAAATTTTTGAAAAAACAGGTGTAATTTCGTGAGTTTAAGACTTGTTTTTATAGATTCAGATATCCTGAAGTGAATAGTCTTATTATTAAACTGTCAGCAGGTCAGCAAGATTGCATTTGGTGCCCCTAGTGGTTGTTTTGTAAGACAATAAATAAGAGTCCTTTACAGAGTTCAAAATATTAAATATAAACTAAATAGTAGCTCTGGCAGGTGGGTCTGAAAATCTGAAAACTAGACATCATTTGCTTTAACCTGGGGAATTTTAGACCAACAAATGTGATATTTTACAAAAGTTAATTTATGTGTTATTTTGTCCCATAATGTTACATTCCTCAGCAAGATTCAAATTGGGTTTTTGTGAATTTTTATTTTCTATTTGGTGTATTTCTCAGTGGGGCCTCAGCCCTCTGTGTCCCCCTGCTCTTCCTTCTGTGTGTTCCGGCCCTGCTCTCTCTCCTTCCAGTGCGCAGGAAACACAGACGCCTGATGAGCTGCATCCTGACACTTGTAGACTGTGACAGAAATACTAAAGTCTGAAACTTTAGTCAAAACAGATAACCTCATGCTTTGTGTGTTATAAAAAGGCACAATCCACCTTCAAAGTCTAGAGAAATGCGCTGTTCTTCGCCACGGTAAATACGTCGCGGTAAATTACGTGATTAAGAGACGTATGAGTTCATCTGCTGTTTATGCTCGTAACTTTGTGAATATATGTCATATTGACGCAAAATAAAGACTGGCTAACTGCTTATGAGATGCAGAACATCTTTTAGGGTTACCAAAAGTACCCAGGGGGTTTGATTTCCCGCTATGTGCTGTTAATGATCAGACCAATGTGCAGACGTCTGTCACTCAGCGGCTGGAGCTGGGGCTGACGCTCCTTTCATAGCCGTGCGCTCTTCACATGTCTACAACCTCTGTCTGTAGGCTGGGTTAGTGCTCCCTGACTGTCTGTCTTGCTTTCCCTCTCAACGTTTCACGTGCGTCCGTCTTCTCCCAGGCTGCAGCGCTGCGCAGCTGTGGGGATGTGGCCATTGCTCCTGATCAGGCTGCGTTAAAAAAATAATAATAAAAAATTTACCAGAGGCCACCGGCCCATGGAGCGAGCGGCCGTTCTGTGCTTTTCCAGAATGCACCTATGGCCAGTCCGCCCTGACTAACCATCACTGTTTGTCAATCTCAGCACAATACAGTGATGCTTTTTATTATGCATCAAGTTTCAGGTGCATATTTTTCTAATTTGGTTTACTTCTTAAAGCAATGGTTAGCATGTTTTGTGCAGAAATAATTCTTTAGACAACTGAAGTGATTACATTAGAAACTAGTGCCAGAGCTTACCTTCTACATATGCCATGACTCAAAAAGATGAGAGCCATTTCATTCTTTTTTGCATTTACAGTATATGTTATGTCATATATATTGCACGATATGAAAAAGCGTAAAATGACTTTTGATGAAGCCACATGGGACATTATCTTTAAAGTTTAACGGGTAAGTTTAGGCTTCAAGTCATCTAAAATGGGTAAGATTTGGACTGGGGCTTGGTTAAGATTAGGATAGAGGTTTTGTTTCGTAAAATATTCATAAATATAAAACACATCTTTACAACCACCATAGAAATGAACTGGGACTGCAACACGTGACATATTTACACAAAGAAATCATGAAATCTAATGCTGCTAATCACACGCTTTTGACATGTCCTGTTATGTCGTGGTATATACACTTTCTTGTGAGATCGGGTTGTTTGTGCACAGAGGAACAGGAGTCCTGCTTGAGCACTGCAAAAGTACCTCGCGTCTGCCCAAATAGTCACAAACCGACTCCACGTCCACAAGTGCTCAGACCCACTAGCATGTACCAGTCCAGAGAACACAGATATTGTCAGATTGACCACTTGTACTCTTCACAGATGAGAGCTGACCCACCCAGAGCACATGTGACAGACCTGGGCAGAGTCATTGATTAATAGAATTAATATAGTGTTTACCAGGGCAGTTTACTGTCACTTAGTGGGGAGGGTTCATCTCACTACTGTGAAGTGCTTGTGACTCTGTCTGTGAAAAGTGCTATACAAATAAAGATAAAGATACGTAGATAAGCCTGCATTTTGTGTTTGGTGGAATATGGGTATTGGGGGGTCATGACTAACAAAAAGAACCACTAATTAAGATGTGTTAGTTGTAATGCTCTTGTCATTTAAACTTGCACATGAATCTTTACTTGACTTTTTTTTTAACTTTCTCTTCTATGTGTTTACATTTAAAAAGTGTACTAAAGCACAAATGACTTGTCATGTGTTTCCCGAGCCCGATCTCACAAGAAAGCGTACATTTACCACGACATTACACACATGTAAATGAGGTATGATTAGCACGAGTTCACAGCTTCAACCAAACTCGTCCTATTTTGACGCTGTGAAATCTCATGTCATTTTTACTCTTTTCATATCGTGCTAAATGCACGGCGTATTATAAGTACTAAAAACAGCTGTGAACTCGTGCTCAGAATACGCTGTTTTGTGTCATGGTAAGAGTACGCCATCTAGTGAGACTGTGTTGGATGTGGGGTTTAAATCTTAACCGTCCCATCCTTAAACGTACCCATTTTAGTAACTTGAAGTTTAAGTTTAACCAATAAACCCAAAGAAATGTGGCCATATGGCTTCAACCAAAGTTTGTGGCTTTTCATAAAATATTGATGTAAAAGGCATGAATGAAAATGGGCTTATTCTACACTTCGTTATATATGTACGTTTTCTTAGAAGACCGTGTCACCTATCGTGCACAGCTCTCATGTCTCTACATTAGATTTTCCAACCCAAACACTAATGGCAAAACTTTTTAAAAGTTTTTATATTTATGTTTTCTGTCCCAATATATGCAGATTTCAAAATGTTTTCTCTTGGATTGATTTAGTACATGCATTTACAGTCTATTGTACATCATGTTGCAATAAAATCTGTGCAACTAGTTCACGTTAAATTCCAAAACAAAGAAGCCTGCAACTGTAAATGCTGTCCTGCCTCTGAACCACAAAGAGAAGGGGCAGGTTTAGTTTGGAGAACGGCCAACTGCTCCCATTTCCAGTCAGCGATCTACACTTTCACTTTCTCTTAACGTGTATAAAAGAAGCCGGCGTGAGCCCAGAGATCCAGAGACCGAGGCGACATCACAGCAGACTCTCCCAGCTCCAGCTCCAGCTCCAGACAGCAGCCTTCATCCTCCTCCAGCGCTACTGACTCATCTCTCCATCATCACCGTCCACATGGATCCCAGAGCCAGTGTCGTGCTCCTGCTGCTGCTGTGTGCTGCCTTCTGCACAGGTGAGATCCTCCACTATTTCATTTTGTGCGTGGCAAAGTAAATGTTCTACTGTGTCACATTCCAAGTAGACAGAAGTGCTTTATGTGCCACCATTTTCCTGTCAAAAGAAGTGAAAAAAGCGACTAGATGAGGGTCAATACTGTTATTAACATTTTCTTTTGCTCTTTCTACAATAACCACTACACAGACCAAAATATTCATTGTTGAGTACCGGTAGTTTAATTTGTAGAGCATTTTTCCTACAAAGACAACCCTAACTTAAATATACATAAAATACATGCATACAGTTATAAAATTACATGGGTTCTGGTTCTTATTTGTCTGCGTTGGCCAAAACACTTTAAGCGGGACTTATGCAAACTGTGGCCTAGAGTCAAATGCAGCTTTTGGGCTGTTTTAATCAGGCCTCTAGCACATTTTTTTGAGGACAAAATAGCACACTTTATCATTCTTGTAATCCAGGAGTGTCCAAACATTTCGCAGTGGACCACATTTTGCATTTGACCTCATTTTTTTATGAACCACTACACTTTTAATGAGGCCTTAAACATTCAATTTAGTTTTATATTACATGAAATAAATTGCACATTACAAAAAACTATATTTTTTGGAATTTGGGCTAATCTGGCAGAAAGGAAGTCTGAGGGCCAAACAAAAAAGGGTCCAAGGGCCGCATTTAACCCCCTGGCCTGTAGCTTTGGAAAATGTGTTTGCATGATAAATAAATGATCAAATAATGTATTAAATTGTGCAGAAATGTGCACGCAATAATGAGACTTTGCTACACCAAAGATCGCAGTCTGGCCCTCTGACACTTTTCTGATTTTGAATATGGCTCTGGCCAAAAATAATTGCTGTTCTCATCTCTGTTTTAAGGTCTAGTCTGGGTGAACTTGAGGTTTTTCATCCTACAAAACAGAAAATAAGAACTGAATAAAATAAATACTGAAGTCTATTGATCTTGTGACATGTGGCTTGCATGTTGTCCCCGTGTCTGCATAGGTTTCCTCTGAGTACTTTGGTTTCTCTTTCCAGTATAGTGACAACCCTCTTCTCTCCTCTAGAACATTTTGAAAAGAAAGTAAAACGTGTGCGTTTGTGTGTTGCAGCGGCGGTTCCTCAGGACTGTTGCCTCAGCGTGGCCCAGCAGCGTCTGCCGGCCAATCGCATCCAGAGCTACAAGGTGCAGGAGGCGTGGAAAGGCTGCGACATCAGCGCCACCGTGTAAGTGTGTTTGTTTGCTAGAACAGTGTTAACAGGCAGGCAGCCTCTGGTGATACTTGTTGATTTTTTGTAAAAAAAAAGAAAAAAAAAAAAAAGACAAATCTATAATGTCTATCAGCAATTTTCCTTCATTTTAGAATTGGGTTAAAAACGGCTTGGGAATAGAAACAGGTCCAGTGATGTATTTGGCGAGTTTTGAGTTGTCATTGGGCTAGATTTCTTCCTTGGACCTGGCAACCCTGCTTGAAAACTCAAATATATTCTAAGTAGTTTGAGAAACATGGATCTACGCCGATCAGAGAGCTAAATTTCAACCCGTTTATTTAAAATCGAGAAAAAATGATAAAAAGTTTACAATCTCCAACATGTCCTTCTGTCTGTGCCGTTTGTCTAACTGTCTGCGTCTTTGTGTCTCTTCCAGGATCCTGAGTCGTGAGGCAAACGGCTGTGCTTGCCTCACCCAGAGGGACTTCCGTGGCTGCAGAAGGTCCTGAAGATCGTGGACCAGAGACTCAACGCTCAGCAGCAGCAGTAACCTGAGCCTGTGCTGGTGGAAATGTAAATGTAAATGTAAACTACCTCTGCTGTTCATACGTGTGCTTTTTTCATTTTTTATACACATGATAATAGTCTATTTTTTTTTAATAAAGTTGTATTTCTGTACATATGTTGGTGAGTTTATTTTTGTAAAGTTAATAATATTATACATTCCATGTTAATTTCAATGAGGTGGAGAACATGCAGCTAAAAGATGATTAGGTGTTTGGCACATGAAAGTATCAAGATTTGTGATTTGTAGTATACAAAAGATATAACAGTATTTTTACTCAAGTACTGTACCTAAATAGTTTTCTGAGCATCTGTACTGTACCTGAGTATTACAAAATCTGGTGACTTTTTTGCTTTTACTTCTTACATTTTTCAGACCTGCTGCTGCCGTGTATTAAAGATTTTTTAACAAATGAACAAATGAAAATGGTCAAAGCTTTATCTTTTCTAAGATTACACATTAGAGACATGATAAAAATCAGACGATTTAGAATGAATTTACTGTAAAGCCCAACTAACACTTCACAACTTACAAACCAACTGTGTGCACTGCAAAACCCCCGATTTCAATCCAGCCCTTTATTTATTTCTTTTTTTTGTCAAGTATTTACTTGATGTATCTAGACTATATGATGTGTTTTCTGCCTTGTTGCAAGTTCAATCTTATTTCAAGTCACATTTATTGCTTGTGAAGTAACATTATTTTTTTTTTTTTTTTTTATTTTTTTTTCAAATTTGAGTTTTAACTTTTGGCCTTTTACTTTTGTTTAACTTAAGTAAGGTTTGCACACGTTTACTTTTATACTTTTACTACAAGTAAAGAGTTACGCAAGCAGGAGCTTTATAACACTACCCCAAGAGTGTGGCTTATCCCCCATAATCTCGTCCCGGTCAGTCCCCTCCCGACGCCCGTGTTCCTGCCCGCCCCGGAA
>JBBPFD010000384.1:0-26025 GCA_038363315.1 Mugilogobius chulae
GAAAGCTTGTGAGTAGTAGAGTGTCATTGTGTTCGTCAAAACACTCACAAAGCTCTGGATTCTTTATGTTTTGGCTTAATTGGGCGAGGTCAGTTTAGTCACAGGCAGCAGCTTTACGCACGTCTCTCTCTCCAGTGCCAAGTTGTGCCGAGGGTCTGAGAGACGGACAGAGGGAGAGAGAGAGAGACTGGTGCGTTTGGAAAGCGACGTGCGATTTGAGAATGGCAGGGGCCCATTTCGTCAGCTTGCAATCTTCACTCGTATTTAAAGAAAACAAAAACTTTTGCGCATGAGCTCTTTACAGTGCTGGGCTCTGGGGCTCACGTTAAGCCCATGCATTACGGAGTAGGTTGTCGTGCAGGGCCGGGTTCGGGCCAAGACGCAGAGCCGCAAGAACACGTTTGTTCCACAGATGATTGACAGCTGCGCTAGAATACAGCGCAAAACCCCCGCGGTGACAAAATGCGAGTGGATGAAGTCGCCAAAACGGCGTGAGAAGTGACAGCGCGTGTATGATGTGGAGTGAAGAGAAAGAGACAGAAGGCTTGTGTTGTATGTGCATGAGAGAAAAAAAGCACACACTTTACGCACAGTGATAAAAGAAGAAAAATAGAGAGAGACGTGCGGTAGAAACGCACTTTCAGTTCCAGAGACACACTGTAAACATGTAAACACATGCGACACATCACTAATGTGCTTTTTCTGTCAATGAAATGCCAGTTCAGTGAGTGGTTGGTTAGGGCTCAAACACACAGAGAATTATCAGTCGGGTTTGGACACGTGCGCGGGCTCAGGCCAGGACATGCTGGATTTTTTTGGGCCCGGTCTAAACTCTATTTTACTGTCAATCTTCACGCGGACCACTAGGTGGCTGGCGGACCACTAGTTGACCACACTTTGAGATTCACTGATCTAAACCCACGTCTTGAGTGTTCAAGCGTATTTGCGGCGCGTCTTGGGCATCTGTTGACGCACGTTTAGGCTTCTGAAAACGTGGCTTCTTGCGGATTGGAAGCTCAAACCTGCAGCGGACGCAACTTTGCTCAAATCTGCGGCCGCTAAAGGAGTCGGGAAAATCCATCTTTACACACGTTGAAGTCGGCGTCAGGTCTATTAAAAATGCTCGGTGCCGTGTTTAAACCTGCTGTGCGCCGGAGGAGCCAATGAGGACAGAGACAGCAAAAGGACACTGCCTGGAGGAGGAGAAAAGTTGTGTGATCGGGCAAGCTATAAGTTTCTATCTCTCTCCCTCTCTCCTTTTCTCTCTTAACGTGATCTGACTACGAGCAAAACAAAGCCTGCAAACAAGCTTTCGGGCGTTTTGGGCGCCTATTTGGGGGTCAGCTTCGAAAATGTTCTGCATCCAAATACGCTATTACGCTGTCCTGTGTGAACGCAGCATAAAACTTCTAAGATGCACTAGAATACAGCAAATTACCTACAATTTGTCCAAAATTTCCCTGGGGAGAACAGATGTATGTTTAAAAAAGAGGTCACAAAACAGGCCTCTAGGGATAAGAGTGTGACTTTTTCTGTATCTCAGCAACGGAATGTTTTTCAAAAAAGTGAAAGAGCCCAAAATAAGCGTCTTCAAAAAGAATTAACTTGAGACTATTTTCAGCTCCATTCAGCAAACAGACAAAATGACATAAAAATGAAAATGTCAAAAGCCAGAAAAATGGCGGCGGCAGATGAACAGAGGGTTAAAGCGACCCAATGAGATACACAATACGGGCCTTTTAAAGCTGTAAAATACCGTGCAAAGTCTTTTCAAAATCTTTAAAGTGAGATCAGGCTTCCTCACGTCAGTTTGATCCTTTACATTTGGACACGGTCATAGAGTCAGCTCAGACACAGACTAGCTCTCTAATGACTCCTGAAGCTGCCGTTATTACGAGAGCAGTTTACACACACGGCAGGTGGATTTAGCCTCACACCAAAAGAACGCAGCCCGCCATCGATCGCTTTTCAAGGATTCTGAAAATAGAAAGACTCGCTACACGTTAATTTAGGTGTTTTATGGGCTAAAGCTCGTCTGTAATCAACACTTTTCACACCAACCGCACAGGATTCAAGGACAGCGGCACGTCTGTCATACTAAGCGAATATACGGTTTTATCAAAGTGAAAAAGGTCATGCAGCGAAGTGGAGTTTCTATTCTTTTATTGATGTATCTTCACAATACAGAACACGGATTTGGTCTTTGGAAAATGAAAAGGACCGTCCAACAAGTACAGCCAATCAGAGCGCAGTGTCTAAAGCAATGTAAAAAAACAGAAAATGTATTCATTTAAAAAAATAAAAGTCAGTCTGCCACTGTTATTCTTTTTTCTCTCCCTTTTTCTCTCTTCTCTTCACCGAGCATCCATTTTCTTAGTCCTCTCTTTCTCCTCTCCATTCCTTTCTCTCTTGCACCCTCATTCTCTTCTTGCCCACTCTTTCTCTCTTTCTTTGTCCTTTCTCTCACTCTCTCCTCCCCCTCTCTTTGCTCCCTCTCTTCCTCTCTCTCTCCCTCCTCTCTTCCTTTCTTTCTCTCTCTCTCTCGCTCCCTCCCTCCTCTCTTTCTCTTGATTGTTTTTTCTCTCCCTTCCCTGTCTCTTGCTCCCTTTCTCTCATCTCTCTCTTGCCTTTTTCCTCCCTCCTCTTCTCTGACTCTCCCTTCCTTCTCTCTTTTGCTTTTTCTCTCCTCTCTTCCCTCTCTTTTTCTCCCCTTTCTCTCTCTGTCTTTCTTGCTCTCTCCCTTTCTTTCTCTCTTACTTCCTATCTATTCTATGTCTCTTGCTCCTTTCCTCTCTCCTCTCTCTCCCCTCTCTATCACGCCCCTTCTCTCTCTCATTCTCCTCTCTCTCCTCTTTCTCCCTCTCCTTCTCTGTCTCTCCCTCCCTGCTCTCTCTCTCCCCTTCTCTCTCTCTCTCCCTCCCTCTCTCGTTCTCGTCTCTTCCTCCCCCTCATTCTCTCTCTTTCTCATCTCTCTCTCCTTCCCTTTCTCTGTCTCTTTCTCCCCCTCTCTTGCCCCCCACCTCTCCCTCCCCTTCTCTGTCTCTCCCTCCCTGTTCTCTCTCTACCACCCCTTCTTCTCTCTCCCCCTCTCTTCTCTCCCTCTCTCTTTCTCTTCTCTGTCTCTTCTTCCCCCTCATCCTCTCTCTTTCTCATCTCTCTCTCCTTCCCTTTCTCTGTCTCTTCCTCCTCCCTCTCTTGTTTCCCCCCACCTCTCCCTCCCCTTCTCTATCTCTCCCTCCCTGCTCTCTCTCTCCCACCCCTTCTCCTCTCTCCCTCTCTCTTTCTCTTCTCTGTCTCTTCCTCCCCCTCATTCTCTCTCTTTCTCATCTCTCTCTCCTTCCCTTTCTCTGCCCCCCCTCTCTTGCCCCCCCACCTCTCCCTCCCCTTCTCCTCTCTCTTCCCCCCTCTCTCTCTTCTCTTCCTCCCCCTCTCTTCTCTGTCTCTTCCTCCCCCTCATTCTCTCTCTTCTCCTCCTCTCTCCTTCCCTTTCTCAGCCCCCCACCTCTCCCTCCCTGTTCTCTCCCTCTCTCTGTACCTCTCTCCCTCTCCCTCCTTGCTGTCTCTCTCTTTCTCTTCTCTCTGTCTCTCCCTCCCCTTCTCTCTCTCTACCTTCCTCCCCTCTCACTCCCTCCCTGCTGTCTCTCTCTTTCTCTTCTCTCTGTCTCTCCCTCCCGTTCTCTCTCTCTACCTCCCTCCCCTCTCTCTCCCTGCTGTCTCTCTCTTTCTCTTCTCTCTGTCTCTCCCTCCCCTTCTCTCTCTCTACCTCCCTCCTCCCCCCTCTCTCTCTCCCTGATGATTGCGGTTTGGACAGAGGTGCAGAGGTGTGGAAGTCGGGCCTGAGGCTGAGAGCTGCACTTGTGGCTCTCCCCTGGGCTCTGCTCCCGCTGTGGACCCAGAAACATTATCTGTCTGCCTCCTCCCGATAGAAAAGCACCTCCACATGGACACAACTACTGCTTCTGCTGCTGCTGCAAAGACCAAGCCAGAACACGGGAGTTAGCTTGACCTGCTGGCTCTTTTTACTTTCTGTTTGAATGCAGAAAACATCGTAAAATGAGTCAAGTATAGCTGTGCAATTTGTCATTTGGAACACAATCTGGTTTGGCTTGTTTTTTTACTCTGCACATGCCCAGATACTTTGATGCAAGTTAGCTATATGCACAAAGTCAGGTAAAATTATGTTTAAAGAGTTTACAAATGTTCAATTTAGATATGAGTCTGTTTCAAAAAAAAATATATATATATAATATAAGGGGATGCTAAGGTAAATCATCACTTTACACATATTCACATAGAAACCAAAACCATTCACTCTCTTATTCATTCACTGGAGGAAATTTACACACATAATGTCCATATTTAGAGGTCCGTCCACCCATCGAGCCCGATCTCACAAGGAAGCGTACATCTACCACGACATTACCCAACATGTAAATTAAGTATGATTAGCACGAGTTCACGGCTGTTATGCGTAATTATAGTACACATCACAGTTCCCATTCATTTCAATGGTGGTTGTTAAGACGTGTTCTTATTTATGAATATTAATGAAATCCTGATTCTAATCTTAACCTGCCCCAAGCCCCAGACCTAATCTTACCCATTTTAGTAACTTTATGCCTGAACCTACCCGTTTCACCTGAAGAAAACGTGGCCACGTGGCTGCAACCAAAACTTGTCCTATTTTGACGCTGTGAAATCTCGTGTTATTTTTACACTTTTTCATGTCGTGCTAAATGCACGGCGTAACATAAGTACTAAAAATAGCTGTGAACGCGTAGTCCAAATACGCTGTTTTTGTGTCGTGGTAAAAGTACGCCATCTAGTGAGACTGTGTTGACCCATCAGTTGTTAATGCAACATAATGCACATTCAGTCAGGTCTTGCACAAGTTCATGCTTTGTTTCTTCAAACATTGTGACTCTTGCATAATTGTGTGTATTTTACAACTACAGTGTGTGTGTATGTCAGTGGCTGCATGAGCAAAACTGATCACTTCTGGCCTAACTTTTCGATTGCTGCAAACTTCAATCGATTTTCGAAGTTTTCGATCAATTCTCCATCCCTAGTATCTATACAATTTTTTTCAACTTTTCTAAATAAGTAAGAGGTAATAGAAACTTTGAGTTTGCTGCGTGGACATGTGTGTGTCAAAGGTGCATGAGGAGAGAAAAAGGGACAGAACAGAAATACTGTCGCAAAACAGGGATGTTTAATAAATATGGTTAATGCCAAAATTATACCTCACTGTCATAGCCTAGCAGGGTGTTTGAACGGAGGCACGTAGCAAAAAAATGAAGTGGGGACAGCAACGCATGAAATAGACACGCAAAAAAATAGAAGTTGCGTTCAAATTATCAACATTGTGTTTTATATTTCCATGAGAGCAGGTTCTCTGAATTAACACTCAGTTTTGATGGCTAACACTCCTTTTCACCAGATCAAACCATAACAACAATTTTATCTTTGTATCGTTCATCATCTCTACATCAACAAAAAACATGCTGTTAACCTCCTGCACTTACTGTTTCTCTTCAGTTAATGGCCTGATAAAACAGAACACTGGTTTTACGACGTGTATTGTAGAGAATTATGTTCCAGATCACGTTTGGCCCATTAAATCCTCCATTATCAGAGCAGTGTGCAGCTTGTGTGTACATTTGTTTGGCTGTTTAAACCTCACTGTAATCCTGTAATCAAAAGTGCACATGAGCAGAACAACCACATTATGGACGTTTGGAGTGGCCCATTTCACACAATCACACACATTAGCACCAGATTAGACGCAGTTAAATTCTAATGCAGATAAAATAGGCTTGTTATAATAGGCGTTTTATTACAGGTTGTGTTGGCAATCAAAAAGTGATTCAGTTTCCCTGTAAGTGTTTTTAAATGTGGTTTTGTTGCTTTTATTTGTTGAGTTTGACCTTTTCTTGAACAAAGATGAGACTCATTGAGATTAACAGTCTCTTTTGTAACAGTGAGCTGGCCCAAAGGCAGCACTCCAGGATCAAATATACAAATACATATACATTTAAATTCATATCCATATCCATGTCTGTTTTCCAAGCTTGTTAACGTATACATGATAAATGCAACTTTGTGAAAAATTGAGACCACTGTGTACTGTTTGAGTTAAATAATATAGAATTTTATTTCTCATCAGGTGCCAAATGCAGCTCTCTGATTGGCTGAGCTTGGTGGTCCTTTCCAGTTTCACTTTGTTTTTTGTAAAAATTGGTTTATAATTTGTAATTCCAACCAAAAATTAATACATGTCAATATTAAACATGTGCGGAAAGATTTAGGAGAGGAAGTTGTCAGATTTAAAACTAAAATTTTATTTGCAACGTGTTCTCATGGAATGCGTAATGCAATTACACGCTCATTTTTTCTGGCGTAGTCTGGACACGCCTAGTGTTTGACGACAAACACGAGGTTTTTCAAGGGATTAACGGCTAAATTTAAGTCTGAAGTTACAAAAATGGGTAAGTTTAGCTCTTTGACTTGGAGTTGGTTAAGGTTAGAATTAGGATTGTGTTAGTTTTCATGAATAACAACACGTCTTAACAATCACCATTGAAATGAACAAGGACAGAAACGCGTCAAATACACACGCACAAAATAGAAGTTGCGTCCATATGACACGCTGTTTACAATAGCGTGGTATTGACACGCTTATCCATGAGAATAGGCTGTTATTTGCAGTTTGAAAATCAGCTACCACATCTTTAGGAATGGTCACAATGACCCGTATGAATAGATTGTTCATATGAATCTCACTGGTAGTTTGAAATCTAGAGTTTGGGTGACAATCATGGAGGACAGACTGTTTCCCTACAGTCTTCTTACAGTAGACTTTCAGCATTCACCAACAGCTTATGGCATTCTTGGGGAACTGAACCCGTACAGCATTCTAGAAGGTGTCCAAGCTTCCTCAGTGCATATTTACGCTAGTCCTACATCTATTGTATAGCACATGAGTATTTACGCTAGTCCTAGATCTATAGTATCGCACATGAGTATTTACGCTAGTCCTACATCTATTGTATCGCACATGAGTATTTACGCTAGTCCTACATCTATTGTATCGCACATGAGTATTTACGCTAGTCCTACATCTATTGTATCGCACACGAGTATTTACGCTAGTCCTACATCTATTGTATCGCACACGAGTATTTACGCTAGTCCTACATCTATTGTATCGCACATGAGTGTTTACAATAATCCTGCATCAATTGTATCGCACATGAGTATTTACGATACTCCTGCATCTATTGTATCAGACAGGAGCTGCACAATCTCCCTACGTCCAACTCAATCCGAAAAAACCTTTCATAAACCGACATGTTTACCAGAAAAACCCAAATATGCTCATACTTTGTGTAGGCTCCGTCTGAAATGCTGCGTATGCCTAGATGCGTCTGTGCAAGCGCATAAACGTTAGTATTCGACTACCGCGACACCTATGAAGACAAACAACATGAAAAATGCTATACAGTATTTATTATAAACTTTTTAAATGTGCTTATTTTAAGTTAAATATGAGCTTAACATTGTTGTGAAAACACAACATTTAAGTGTTCATAAACTTCATCAAACAGCTCAGAGCAGAGAAACTTCAAGCTTACAGACATTAGTGTTAAATTGAAAATACGATATTTCACATTATTATCAAAAATTAATGTTAATAAACTTTCCTAACAGACTTTTAATTTCATGTGATTGGCAATTTAAAGTTATAACTGACAGATGACATTTTAGTAGTTTCTGGCAGTTTAAGGAATGAAAATATAGTCAAGCTAACAATTAGCCTGATTGACTCAATTTCTTTCTGTCTGCAGCTAGACAATCTGTTCACATCCTCTTCTAAGGACTGATGAATTAATGTCGTAAGTTTCTGAAATGTATGTTTATCTTGATATAGCAGTGTTTATTTGCATTTTGGTTTAAAATAGTAGATGGAAGTAATGAGAAAAACGAGATGTTAAAACAGTTATTGCTAAAGCTACTTAAGCTAATGTTCTGCTATGCTAGTGTACCATGTGACAATCCATGTATACTGATTATTACTGCGTATTTCTGTGTTTCTATCACAGTTTTCAGTAAATCAGCAAAATACCTCAAGGACTTGTCTTTGACTTGAAAGAAGTTTAGCCTGGTGGTTACATTTTGATGACAACACTATAGTTTCAGACACACTGAGGAGTACATAATCCTTTTTGATCAATGACTGTTTCATTGATGTTCTTGTGTTGTGTTGGTAACATCCACTCATTTGTGAAGAGTACTGTTTTTTTTTGACAAATATGTTGAGCTGAATTAAAAGAAATAGCTTGGATAAAGGCCCCTTTCACGCTGGCTTGGCCAGTTCCGGTCTGAAAATACCTTTGGATAGTTCATTTTTTGTACCATTCAATCCTTATGGAGAATTAGCTGAAACGCCTTCAAATAATTAAATATTTAAAGGGACTCTACTTAATTTTTACAATATAATAACTTAAAATCAGTGTCTCCCTTGCACAGATATCTGGTTAATGTGTCTATAAAGGTGGAAATTAGTCCACAATGTCCTGACTACATCTAATAATGTCTTGTTTGTTCACCAATCTGCCCTACATTCACATTGTGGCTAACACTTAAAATCAGGAACACTCTCAACCTGTTTAAGGAGTTTTGTTTTTTACCTTCAGGTCGAAGGTTGCAGGTCCCAAACTGCAGAACTAAGCGCTTTAGGAATAGCTTTGTTCCCTCTTCAGTGATAGCTTTTAGTAAGTGAGTGGCCAATTTGCAGTTTTATTTATTTATTTATTTGGTAAGCAGAAAATGAGTTATGTTCTTATACAGTATATTGACTTATTTGAGGTCTGTAGTGCAGGAAGTTGGAATCACAGAAAACCTGGAAATTCCACCATAACAGCGACATGCTGAGCCGGATGTTTTTGTTAAAGGTGCATTGCGTAAGTTAAAATGTTCAATATTACGATATATCAAATTACCGTCCATTGGCACTTGCCTGGATGTGCGCCATGACGTTTTGTAAACTTACCGAGTTTGCCTCTGTAAGCGCAGACAGGCTCATAAATGTGAGTGGCGCTGGTCGCATTTTCCCGCGCTAGTCCTCCTTCACTGGATTATCGTCATTATTTCTATTTATTTAGCAAAAGCTCTCGGTTTTATACAATGGACGGCTGTTGTAAAGGCTGTTTAATGAAAAATAAAATAAATAATCATTGGTAAATACTGCCATCTAGCTTCCGAACCCCCGTAACACACGGAAGAATTCAAAACAACTAGCCCACCGTAACAGCATGGCATGAAGCCGACTGCAGGACCGAGGAGCACTTGGACATGTTTTTGAGAAAGAGGAATTGTGCTGGAGATCAATAAGAGGTTCATCTGGTGATTATTTTCATTAGAAGGTAAGACTCTCAGGCCTGTCCAAGTACATCGCACATTTAGACACAGATTTAGTAGCTTAGCGCTTAGCTGTTTGTCTTGGTAAGGTTTATGTTTTATTAGAGTAATAAATTGCCATTGAGCATTTAGTTTATGACAAATGAGGCCTGTAAAAAGCTTGTTTACAATTTTCTCTCACGCTAAAACAAAGCTTTTCCTCAAACTCTCAATAATCTTTTCTTGTGTAACTTTTGGAGTTGTAAACTGATCATTCAGTCAAAAAGAACATAAAATAAATAGCCAGCATTTACTTTTTCATACAAAAACCTTTGTCTTCTTAAGTCAGAAAACATTTAGCAGAAAATAACGATGTGTCAAAAGAATCTTTTCAGCCGTAAAATACGTCTTCAGCTGCTGATAGTAGGGAGGGTGCAGTGCCACAAAACGCCAAAGATGGCGCCCTTGTTCAAAACTTTGCAACTTACGCCATGCTCCTTTAACATGTAGCACAAGGATTTTTTTCAGTCTGAAGCCCTTCACACGGTTTGCTGCTCACGTTTTAAGGAATTGGCATTCATTGTTCAAAACCAAAGCAAGATGAGGATCAGCTACATTCACCTTCTTGAATGTTTTGAAATGGGCTTGAAAGAAACTTCCGACTTTTTAGTGTCACGTGTCAGAAATCGCTGTGCTTGATGGATCACCCTAACATTGGAGGGGAAATTATTGCTCGAGGCTCCAGTTTCAGACCCTGCTGTATTCAAACAGAATGTAACAGAATGTAGGAAGGGCTGGCTGGTCAGGCAAGTGTGTGTCTGTTTCTCATGATGTTACCAAGTATCTTGTTCTAACATTGCAAAACAAATGTGCCAATAAATAACCTAAACCAACCTAACTGCATTAGCATACCTATTGTTCTTACAGCATGTTAAAAGCTTAAAACACATTGTCCTGAACATTTCCGAGGCTCAAAATGCTTTAGGTAAGTAAGAAAAACATGTAGACTTGTGTAGGAAGATTAAAATTAATAGTTTGGTTTGTTTATACTTGTAAGGAAGCAAAATCAAGTATAGGACGTTTAATTGACACAAAATGGACAACAATTCACAGCCAAATAATCGCTTGCAGCATGTTAAGATTTCACATATAAAAGTCAATATTCCACCAGAGAAACCCATGTGCTTATAATATGTGCTGTTTGAGTCTCAAAGCTAATACTAATCTTTATTTAATTTAATTATTCATTTAAAGTATTTGCTCACTAGTGTACAAACTGGGATTAAGTGTCTTGCTCAAGGACACAACAGTTTGCCAGTGTTTGTGCTTTCATCCAAGATTTTTCAATGATAAAATCTCTGACCATGAAATTAAAATTGATGGCTATAAACTTTATCGTTTTGATAGAGGTTCAAGGGGTGGAGGAGTAGCTACATATGTTTCTGATAATCTGGTATCCATGCAAATCCTTCCAAATGTAGAACCAATATATTTTGAGTGTCTTTCTGTGGTCATTAAATTTCACACCAATAAATCCTTAATCATTAATAATATCTATAGACCACCTAATTCACCTGCTGAGTCAATGAAATGTATTATTTCTACATTAACATCTCTTAAATACAATGAAATGATACTTTGGGGATTTTAATTATAATTGGCTTCACCGATCTTGCTCTAGTGAGCGGAACCTAATAAACAGTGCAAACTTTACACAAATCATCACTGAACCCACTAGAGTCACTCAAACTTCCTCTAGTCTTCTAGATTGGATCCTTGTTACACACCCAGAAAGAATATCTAAGTCTGGAGTTATGTCTGACTGTTTTAGTGACCATTCGATAGTGTATTGTGTGTGGAAAATCAAATTACCTAAAGTTCCCCCCAAATATATCAAAATTAGACAAACAAGAAATATCAACACTGACCTATTTATTCATGACATTGCGAACATCAATTGGGAAAGACTTAATCTTATTCCAAATGTTGAGGATGCCTGGAATTATTTTCACTCCGAAGTGTCCAAAATTATTGATAAACATGCACCATTGAAATTTATACGTGTAAAAGGCAGAAGTCTTCCCTGGATCAATTCTACTCTTTATAACCTCTACCGGCAAAGAGATGCTGCCTGGAATAAATATAACATCTCTAAAGCACCAGGCGATTGGGAATCATACAGGTCTCTTAGGAACCATTGTAAGACTCAGACAAGAAATGCCAAAGCTCAATTCTATAAGGACGGCCTTGGTCAAAACCTAAATAATCCCAAAAGATTTTGGGATCAACTTAACCAACTTTTAAATAAATCTAAACAACCTGATATAAAACTAGTAAATTTTAATAATAAGCCATATCTGATCCATTAAGTATCTCTAATGCCTTTAATCATCATTTTTCTTCTATTAGTCAAACTGTTAAGTCTGATTATTCAAAACTATGCAATACATATGACAGTCCACCTTTAGAAGAAACTTTTATGTTCTCACAAATTCACCTATAGATGTCTATAATGTCCTTATGAATCTAAAACGGACTGTAGCGCAGGTCCAGACGGGCTAGAGATAAAATATTTAAAACTGCCGCACATGTCCTTATGTATCCACTTTCAGAACTTTTTAATTTATCTATATTGACTCACACTTCCCTCTATCTGGAAATCAGCCAAAGTAACTCCTATTTTTAAAGGAGGAGAACAAACTAATCTAAATAACTATCGTCCAATCTCTATTATCTGTTCAGTAGCTAAAATATTTGAAAAAATTATTTTTGATCAGCTGTATAGTTATCTTAATGATGCATGTATTTTATCCCCATTCAGTCTGGTTTCAGGCCCGGGGTTTCAACAACTACAACTTTGCTAAAATTCACCAATGACATTTTTACAGCTTGTGAAAATAATCAATACACTGGGGCTGTTTTTCTTGACCTTTCAAAGGCTTTTGATTTAGTTCGACCATTACTTACTCCTTGATAAGCTTTATGCTATTGGCCTTCAATAAAAATTCAATATTATGGTTTAACTCTTATTTACACAACAGATCTCAATATGTTTTCTTAAATGGGACTCAATCAGGTAAATCTATAATAGAGAAAGGTGGTGCCACAAGGATCCACTCTTGGCCCTCTTTTGTTTTCTATTTTATTAATGAATATGCCAAAAGCCATAACTGACTGTTTAATAAATTATATGCTGATGACACAGTTATCTACACTTCTAACTTAGATCTCCCTACTGTACAAAATCAGCTGCAGCTTAATTTCACTCAAGTTCAATCCTGGCTTTGTGCCAATCAGTTATTGTTAAATATGAATAAATCTCATTGCATGTTGTTTGGAACTCCGTACAGCTAAAACAGTCTTCTGATTTGGTTATTCACTTTAACAATGGCATCACTTATGCACAGAGCCGACACTATCAAATATCTTGGTCTTTGTTGGATCCTGAACTAAGTTTTAAACCACACATTGATTATATTATTAAAAAAACATATGCTACTATGGGCCCCCTCTTTAGGTCCTCTAACTGTTTCACTCCTGAGGTTAAAAAACATATCATTAATCAGCTAGTTCTGCCAGTGATTGACTATGCTGATGTCGTCTACCAAAACACACATGACACACATCTTAAGCCATTAAATCTGCTATTTAATACATTGTGTAGATTCATTCTTAAATGTCCTTATAGAACTCATCCACTGCACTCTGTATCACAAACTGAACTGGCTTCACCCACACAAAAGACGTGAACAACACTGGATTCAATTTATTTCAAATGTATATATTTCTTTTGTCCGCAGTACCTTAAAATGTATTTTACACCAGTCAGTTCTAATTTTTCGCTTAGAAGCACAGACTCTCTTACCTTTTCTGTTCCACCACTTTCGTAAAGAAATTGGTCGTAAAGCTTTCCAATACAAGCTCCCTCTGATTGGAATAATTTGCCATTTAATTTAAAATCTATCTTTTCATTTGGTTCTTTTAAGTCTTCTTTATTTGAATATCTGAAAATTCCTTGTCAATGTTTTAGTGGTGTCTGCACTTATTGTTCTTTCTTCTGTTTACACTTCCATAGGCCGACTTTATCTGACTAGTACTGTTAAGAAAAGAATTAGCATAGTTACTAAAAGAATAATAATATATTAATCTGGAAAGAATTGGAATGTCATGCAAATATGCTTGTGACTTCAGTTACTGCAATTTATTATCATCATTATTATAATATATTCTTATGTACAATTAATTTGATTGCTAAATGCAGGGTTGACAGTGCTAACAGCAATTACATTACACTCAAATAATCACTAGGTTTCATCATCTTGTTCATATTTTTTACTCAATCATTTTTAGTTCAGGGCTGACAAGTGGAGGATCATTAGCTTGGAGAGCGCCCTCTTCAGGCAGCTGATTCACCAAATCTTGTCCTTTTAATTGCACAAATATAGACACAATGAAATGTGATTCTGCCGTCGAGGGATGTGCCCTCTAACATTACTGACTAAACAACATATTACTGACTGAACAACACACAAGTCATTTGGATTGCTGTTAACTTCAACACCTCTATGGTAGTGCTTTTGTTTAATTTTTAATTATTAATTATGTTCTTTAATCATTAATAAACTTTGTTTTGATCTACAATGATGGGGATTGAAATAGCGACTGAATTCACAAGCATGAAAAACTAATTTATGTGTGATCGTATTAACGTTTGTATCCTTAAGTTGTCAAATGACTATTCTATTCCTACCGTTACTGGTACATCTGTTTTACCATTGTTGGTATTTTGCAATCTAATTACTCCTGATATCTTGTAATCTTACATTGTTGGTATTTTTTATTTTTACTACTCCTGGTAGTTTGTTTTCTTACCATTGTTGGTATTGTGTAGATTGGAGAGAGCGATGAGTTTGAGCGTATTAATCTGTCTGTATTGTCTGTCTTGTCTGTTAGTTGTTTGTCTTTTGTCTCGCTTACATGTATGTCCATTTTGTTATTTTTTTTAATTTTTTTTTTCACCTGTTGAATAACTGTTAAGGATGCTGTACTTCTTCATTTGCATTACTTTTTCTCTTGTTGGCGGCTTTGTAACTTTTGTTATATTACTTGTTTGGACCCCCTCGAAAATGAGATGATACATCTCAAGGGGCTTTCCTAAATAAATGACACAAATTACACTTACCAGGCCATGTCTTACTTAGCTTTTGAGATCTAACAGCATCAAACTGTGGAGTAGGTATGATCACAAGCAGCTGCTCAAGTCAAAATAATGCACAACAATGGAATATACTTTTAAAATGTGTTTTCTTGGTCTTTAAAAAGTGTGATTGTTGCATTGAAGCACATGCCTACATTTGACTATAGAAATGAACCTGCATCAGAAGAAATGGCTTTGAAAGAGCACAAAAGCTGAACAATAAAGCTTGTGTATATTGATCGAAAAGACATGTGACCAATTTCATCTCATAAATAAGGTTATGGGAAGGGGATTCAGGTCTATAGTGACTGGGGACAAATGTCCTACGGCGAGCGATCCCACAGGAAAATGACCTATAATAACAAAGTGTGAAACGAAGCAGCTGCCAGCCTCGCCCAGGCCCAGGCAGAGCACTAACTACAGATTTACCATAAATATATAATGCATTTTGACCCATGTGAGCATGTCTAGTTCGATGAAGTTTTCACCTAATGCTGTCTTCACCTCTACACACAGGAATACAACCCACTGTCCAAGTCTGTGCAAATCATGAGGAAATAAACAACGAAATGTAGACCAGTTCGTAAAAGTTCCAGTTTCAACTTCACTATGATAAATAAAATGATTTCCCAATTTATATGGCAACAGAAAAGACCCAGAATTAAACTAAAAACACTGTTTTAAGGTGGATTGGCTCTACCAAACTTGAATTTTATTACTGCGGTGGTGGCCTGGGTTAAAGGAGACGAGGAAGTAAAATGGGTTCAAATAGAACAAGGTGAAACCAAATGGTTATCCACTCTTCCTTTTATAGAAACAAACACTTTATACGAAACATATTAACAAGATGAAAGTTGGAAATGATTTGACCAAGCATACTTTAAAGATCTGGGAAAAGGTGAAAAAATGCTCAAAGACACAGGCTTCATCTCTAGACGCTTGCCTATTGTAGGCAACATAGATTTTCCACCATCCACATGGGACCATGGCTTTAAGAGATGTGCCACTAAAGGTCTTACTATCCTTAACCAACAATTTGGAAAAGAACTTAAATCTTTTTCACAACTTCAAGAGCAATTTGGACTGCTCCCAAATGATTTTTATAGATACCTTCAAATTAGGCACTACATTTTGAATCATAGAGATCTAGAAAGAATTAGCAAAATCCCAAATAATATAGAACTATATTTGATCACAATAGTAGAAAAGGAATTTCCAACACAAAAACACATTTCTCATTTGTTAAAGAGACTTCTATGTGATGCTAGTCAAAATACATATAGTATTACAGAAAAATGGGAGTGAGAATTAAATTCAATAATAGAAGATGAACAATGGACAAATTATGTGAGGGCAGTCATAAAGGCATTAATAATCAACAATGGAAAGAATTCGACTGGAAAGTTAAGATGAGGTTTTTCACACCCCTTTAGTGATCTCTACTTTTGTCAAAGATCCTTCAGCTGCCTTATGCTGGAGACAATGTGGAAAGATAGGCGATCATACACATATTTTTTATGACCGCCCTGTAATTCTTGGGTATTGGAAAGGAGTTAGGGATGAAATTGAACTTTCGTTGAATTATTTTATTTATTTGGTATTACAACAAAAGTCTTGAATGCTGATCTTTTATATATTTACGTATTTTGTTATTGGTTGCCAAGATACGGAAGTCCAGAGCTGCCAGTGTGGAGTAAACATTTTTTCCAGCTTTTCTCGTTACAAAGACTTTATATTTACGTCCAAACGACAATATTCTCGTTATTACGACTTTTTATTTACGTTAAAACGAAAATATATGCTCATTCGAACGACTTTTTTTTATGATAAACAGACTGCTCTTCCCATGATGCGCCACAAGCTGGATGGCTCAGAGCCCTACTACGAAGCTAGATTTGGGGTTTAGCGAGGTCCTGGGTTAAACCTGGTCTGGTCTGGTCCTACGAAACTGGATCACTTCCTATCGGGGCAGATCTCTATGGTAACATGAGACAAACTCATAACCTGTTCCGGACCTCCGGACCAGAGTTCTGAATAAGTTAAAAAGACGAGGCGCTGGCCAATCAGAGACGATCGAGAATTTAGGCCTTTGAGAAGAGACAGGGGAGAGAGAGAGAGAGAGAGAGAGAGAGAGAGAGATGAGAAAGGCAGCGGAGAAATGAGGAAAGACGAAAGTCGGCGTATTTTATATCAAAGTGATGCGCACGTATTTATAAAAAGGAGCCATGAGATCTTATATGTAGCAGTAAGAATCCTGTTTAATCTGTGTGATGATTAATAAACGGAGCATCATGGGAAGGGCTGTCTATTTTTCATTAAAAGTCGTTTTAATGAGAATATATTCTCGTTTTAATGTAAATAAAAAGTCGTTCGAACAAGAATATATTTTCGTTTTAACGTAAATAAAAAGTCGTAATAACGAGAATATTGTCGTTTGAACGTAAATATAAAGTCGTTATAACGAGAAAAGCTGGAAAAAATGTTTACTCCACACTGGCAGCTCTGGACTTCCGTACCAAGAAAACAATAACTGTAAATTGGAAAAATGTTGCATCACCTACAGTAGCTGAATGGAAAACAAAGAGTTAAGCAAGTTTACATGATGGAAAGAGTATGTGAAAATCTGCTTATTGTTGTTATTGTTTTATGTATTGTTGGGGTTGTAGAAACTCCTGTAGCATTTACTGCATCTCTGCTCTTGAGTTATGTTATTTTAAATGTTTTATATTTTATGTTGTACATGGACATTTATAGTGTCTACACTTGCTGTGAGCATTAACCTGAATGTAAATTATTATCAGACCAACTTTGTGTCAGGGAATGTTCTGTTTGTATAATGAAAGAAGGGAAAATAAAAAGTTCAAAAAAAGAAAAAAAGAAATGTAGACCAGTTCACACAGCTAGTTTTGGCCCCAGCACATTGTTATGTCTGTTTGAGAGAAAATTAGGTCTGAAAAGGGTAAATCACAGATGCAAGTGGTCAAAGTGAGTTTCCTGCTCAGGGTGGCTGGGGTGAAGAGCTCAGAGTAGAGACGCTGCTCCTCTATCCCAAGTAAAGCCAGGTGGGGTACATTGTAAAAAGTCATAGGGCAGTTTTACTTCAAAATGCAGAATTTTAGTTCTAATCAGGAGCCAAATGCGGAGCTCTTAGATTGTGTGGTCCTCTGCAGTTTCACATTGTTGTTGTTTGTAAAAACACATTTATTGACCATAATGAATACATGTCGATATTCAGCATCTGTCAGAGGATTTCTGAAAGCAAGTTGTCAAATTTAAAAATTTAATTGTGTTTGCAGTGTAAAAATCAGCTACCCCACTTAAAAATATACTGTAATAGTGGTTTGAAAAAATACTACAATCACAGATGAACCTGGGTTGCCAGTATGTGAAAAGCCCCGGTATTCAAGGTGATGGGCACTGTGTCAATGGCTTTTGCTCATTGCCGTTTGAAGCCATCTTGGCCGTTAGCTTTAGCCTTTTGCTAGGTGTGCTACAGGCTATGGATTATGCACAGGTGTGTTTCCCCCCTAATTCTTTTGCGCGACAAGTAAGACAAGCTCGAGCCAAATGAATCCGAATAAAGCCAAAAGCTCACGCCAGTCTCAGAGCGAGCAGCGGTAGCCGAAGCCAAAGCTCAAAAAGCTGTTTAATACAAAACTAAAATCCTTTGAACCAGAAAAACCAGGACGGCTACAAGCTAGCAATGTCCTATACAGATAGTACAATAGATCCATAGAAAAGGGCCATACTTAAAAGATTAGAGCGACTGACAATCAGAAACAAAGTTTGCTCTGAATCATGGGCAATAACATGATAGTCACTTTCTCAAACAACTGACTGTCATGGTTTGTTCCCAAGAATAACATTTTAACAAAATGTGTGTGGACTATAATGAGAACTGTGTCGAATCAGATTCAGACAGGAAGAAACCAAACTGGAAACCCAAATGAGTCATGTAAGGCTCATTCTGCTTTCTGATTGAATAACCCTAGAGCAGTGGTCCCCAACCTTTTTTCTTGCAAGGACCGGTACAACCACAATTTTCTTTTCAGGGGACCGGTTGAGGTTGGGTAGCGCCAATAACAACCACGTCAAATGCATACAACTGATTATTGTGCATATTTTCAGCTCTTATTGCTTTAATTTGCAGTTTATTTGGTGAAATGGCACAATATTTTCATAGTAAAGCCTAAGGAAGCAGTGATAAACTATAAAATAAAAAACAAAACATCTTAAAAGATCTTCTGGGACCCAGTAGCAGATGGCTCGCGGACCGGTTTGGGCCCCGGACCAGTGGTTTGGGACCCCTGCTCTAGAGAATCAAAACACCAATTGTAAACAACAACAAGATAAGGTAATGTTTATTAGGGACAATGTACAATTACATTAAGCCCAATGGCAGAGATGCTTGTACCAGATTGTATCTTACAGCTAATTTCCATCTGTAGTCCTGGGGAGGGGAGGCAAATTGGACATGTTTTTAGTTGTAGGAGGAAACCGGAATACCCAGAGGAAACCTACGCAGACACGGGGAGAGAACATGCAAACTCCACATAGAAATGCCCCGGGCAGCCCGGGAGTCGAACCCAGAACCTTATTGCTATGAAGCCAGAGCGCTAACCGCTGCGCCACCATGTCACAAATAAACATAATGTCCATTGTTTGTTTGTTTTTTAATTAAGAATAAGAAAAATCAGATTACATTTGTCATTATTATGAAATCTAAAATTAAAATCTTACATAAGGTTCCTTTAAGAAAAACTCATTTCAGTTCTGAACCTCCAGACGGAGCCAAAAGTGTGAGACTGTGGCTAAAAATACACCTGTGTTTTATGGCTGTAACCTCTTTCTCTACAAACCTACCTGTGTCACCTTCATGAAGGACGCAGGGAGAGGAAATGAGACAAGTGTCCTCTCAGGAGTCTACTTCAAATTAACTCAGGCCTGTCGTCATCGAACCCCAGAGTCCAGCTCCTCCAGGCTTCAATTACGTCTGCTGATGTTTCAATAGACGCAGATCAATGTGAGCTAATGTACAAGGGGAATGTTTGAGTTTTTCTTTTTTTTTTTAACTGTATGGCTGACCAATCATCGCTCTGTGACGCTGTTTCTCAAACTGTAGTACGATTTAGCTGTACATCAATTGAATATTTGTACAATTTAGAGCTACACACACTTTTTGTTTTGTTTTTTATTCAAATGCTAGTAATTATTCTTACCTTCAACTGTTAGCCTGGTTATTATTTTACACATCTGAAAACTCACAAGACATACCAAAATTCAGGCTTACGATACGATCTTGTCCGTGCACTAAAGTCATGGCACATGTAACATCATGCGTTCTCCTCAGTCAGTACCACAGTCAGACACCTTCTGGAGGGTTAATGTTCGATAAACAGGTCCAGAGGTGAGCTGGTTGCCATGTCAATGAGTTTCTTTCTGTTGCTAAACTGGGCTAAAAGACCTCCAACAAAGCCAGTTATTGTGAATGTTATATTCTGTAAATAAAACTTTGTGTCGGTTGCTTTTTACATATCAGTTCATCACTTTCATGTCCATAAGTTATTTATGTCATAAAAAACTAATACATGCTTGGAATTGCAGCCAGACAAGACTTTTTACTTTTGCTGTGTTATGTCAAAATGAGGTTTGTTTTGCTTTACTTCCGGCGTTCTGTCGAGATGGTACTCCTCGTCGAGATTGGACCCCCCTTGTTTAAAGTTAGTGCTAGAAAATAGTAATTTCTTTTTATTTTCAAATTACTTTTGCTAACCCTCACCCAAGCCCCAATCCTAACCTTAGCCTCCGAATTATGCCTAAACTTATCCAAATTAATTGTAAACTATTACCGCGGGAAGCTTGGTATGTCACGCACAGTCACTAAAGCTAGTGAGGGGGTTACATCTCGACAGAACACCGGTCCTCTCAATGGAAGCCAGACTTGTCAAAGTGTATAAAAAGTGTAATTTAATCGATAAAAAGTAGCAAAGCCGTAGATACAGGTCACATGATGAGGGGACTCCTGGTACAGGTCTGCAGACAGATACTATTGAAAGTTTTTTAACATTCAACACAATTTACGTAAAAACTGTCTGATTGTTTTTATTCTGATAGTATTTATTCTTGAGAAATCCTCTTTTCACCTCGATCCAAACTCTCTGCCCAGAGCATCGCTGTAGCCTCGTTCCATCTCAAATTTGACCTTATTATTGTTTTTTTTTTTTTGCAGAATAATTGCCTCTCAAGTGACCCATTTTTTCTTGACGACACCTTATAAATATCCAAAACAGATGAAAAAATAAGGCGGCATTGCATTTTGACTTATCCTTGGAGCGGAGGAGCAGGATACTGACTGCATTAGTCTTAATTTCATAATGTACATTTCTCTAAAAGGCAAGAATGACGAAGGATAAAAAAATAATATCAGACGTTAATACATTTACGTACGATCACAGCTCATACCAGGCATATTTTAGTTTTATGTCATGACCCAAAAGCTGACAATTTGATCTGATTATATTAGTTAAATTGAAAGTTTTTTTTTTATTCAGATGACCTGTATTTCCTCCTGTTTAAATAAGATTATACTCATTACCATAATCCAGTTTAGGTTATTCAATAGTGCTTTGGTATTTGACGACTTTGACAAGAAGTTGTTACAGCGAACAGGAATAAAAATAAGTCTGCTGCATGGTTTGTAAGTCAAAGTCCAAAAAGTAAATGTTTTTTGTTGGAGGAATTTGTCCCTTTACAAAACACAGCATTTTTTCAACATTAAAAAAAGGATACACATTTTTAGAGTCATTGGTAACACTTTATAATAACTACACGTTCATTGGCGTTAATAAACTTAATAACGAAAAGCATGTATAATGATGTAATTCATGATGAATCAAATGTCATTTAATGATGAAAAGCTTATAATGGTTAAGTAACTGTAATTAGCCTAAGTGTTTCTTTCATTAACTGGTCATTTGCTGAATATTTTGTAAGGCTTTATTACTGTAAGGCAGAGTTATTAAAAGTGTTACAGAGCAATTTTGTTTTTCGGCTTTAAAAGGACTTTATCCAATTTTTTCCTTTTTTTAAAACTGTAAACAGAAATAAGAATATTAAACTTCCTACTTCAGTCCACATGTTTTTCACTTACCTAATGCATTCTGAGCCTCTGAATTGTTCACCACTATTTGATATAAGCTTTTTTCACAGCTGTTATTCCTCCTATACGGTGACTGAGAGGCGAGCTCAGTGCAGGACACGTGTGAGTTTCTTGCAAAGTGCCTTGTTACACCAGCTCCAGTCCACTGTGGTCCGTGTTTGCCCCAAAGCCACGCAAATTCACGTGGATTCTCACCAGAAAGCTCATATTATGACTTGAAATTCACATCAGATTTAAAAATCTATAAAAATATAGATTTTTATTGCAAAAAATACAGCCTGTCCTCACAGATAAGTGTCAATACCACTCAATTTGAAACAGCGTGTCACATGAACGCCATTTTTATTTTTTGCATGTGTATTCACGTGGTTTCTGTCCAAGTTCATTTCAATGGTGAATGTTAAGACTTGTTATTATTCATAAAGACTAACACAATCCTAATCCTAAACTTAACCAACTCCAAGCCTCAGACATAAACGTATCCATTTTTGTAACTTCAGACCTAAACTTAGCCGTTAACCTCCCAACAAACCTCTAGTTTGTCCTTAACCACATCGCTATTTCCATGAGAACACGTTGAAAAATCGGGTATAGTTGCTTTAACAAAGTTGCATTAATGAATGTGTGCCTTACCTTATGCTGGCTATCACTGAGTGAGGAGGGACTCACAGTCAATCGCTTTGTGAGTCTGTGTCTGTGAAAAAGCACTATTAGGCTCAAGAAGCATCTGCGGTTACTATGGAAATAATGGTAAATCCGCCATGTTTGTTGTCAGTTTAGCAGAACTTCCATAAGAATATATTATACAAAACGATAAATAAATAAACAAAACAACTGAACATTCTAATGATGTATGATGTCACGTTACCGAGCCGAACACAAAAAGTTTACTTACTTACTTATTTAAGATGGCTCTTTACACTTCCCATTTGCCTGAAGAAGGCCAAAGGATCCAAACGTTGCAGTGTAAATGAATATACAAGGACTCGCAGTGTACAGGACCCTTCTTTATGCAGTTTCAGGGTTAATTCCGGTTATCCAACACATTTGTCCGTTGTGACATGACAAATCACGAGCATTCAGAACAGGAGAAGCAACTTAGGTTTGTTTATGTTTCTAAACAAGTAATGATCGAGTATAGCACCTTTAAACAATTACTTGTAATGAGGCTCTGACCTCTGCTAAATGTGCTCAATAGGTTTGCCACCACACAATAGATTATTCATGACTTGTATAAGTTGTTGTTGCTGTGAGAGATTCTTAGGCTCTCACTGCTTCCAATTCAGAGCCTGATCCGTCCAGGACTGGAAATATGCACACGTATGTACGTACACTGTCGGCAACTCGACGCAAGTCACTGACTAGTATTTCCTATATATGTGGTTATTGACTTGTGTCGATTTATGGGCTTTTTTCACGTCAGTTTGTTTTCTATTTTTCTGCCACAATGGATAAGCCCTCCATTAAAAGTATTTTTCTATATAACATGGTTTAGGTGTAAATCAGGGGGGTCTTGGGGAACTCCCCCAGGCAAATGTTTTACATTTCTGTGAAACTTCCTGCATTTTGCTGTTTTTTAGATGTGATATTTTCATTATGTGAAATAATTTTACTATAATTAAAAAGACATAATCAGTAAATCAAAAAGCCTCCCCTCCATAGAGGCCAGATTCAGGGGGCCCGAGTCCCAGATCCTCTTAGCTCCGCCCCTGTAAAACTGGGCTTTAGGAGCGTCAATCAGACAGGACTGTCCAGTGTGAAAACACTGCTGCACACATTTTTTGTCAGGGCAGTGTGTAAACTTATATTTTATGTCACATTCATAGAAGTGCCACTGTTATTTTTGCACGTTTTATTTAATTTTACATTTTGGACTTGTTCTCTGTGGATATAAGGCGGATTTGCACAAAATGAAGCTCCAGCTTCACAGAATATCACTGGGATTTAAAATGCGTCTCAAAGAAACAATCTGTCTGTTAAATAGCTCTGCTGTGACACTGCCCTGACACTTGTGTGCTTCTGAAGGACAGAGAAAGAGCGTGTGGAGGAGCAAATGTTTCTGAAAGAAGAGCCGCACTCGGATGGGCCATGGTAGTTGTAAAGATGTTGTTATTAATTATAAATATTAGTGAAATCCTTATCCTAAACTTATGCTTGATTTTTATTGTTTTGCAATGAAATATCTCAAAATTAATTTCCCCGGCACAGATCTCTTGTTAATGTGTAAATTAGTCAGTAATGTCCTGACAATGTCTAGTAATGCCTCATTTATTCACCAAACTGCACTACATTCGTCTGTTGTTGTTAGCATTGTGGCTAACTGCCATTAGCATACCAACTTGTCTCGCTGTGAAAAAAGCTTATAGCGTATGTCAGTGAACAACAAATGCTCAGAATGCATTAGGTAAGTGAGCAAAAACATGTGACTTATGTATGACGGTTACATTTAATTGGTTTTGGCTGTTACATTTTTTAGGAAGCAAAAATCGGGTAGAACTTTTGACCTTACCCCAAGCCCCAACCCTAAGTAACCTAAAGAAAATGTCCATATGGTTTCAATCAAAACTCGTGTGTTTTAACACTAGGACCGCCGGGTTCTAAACTTCCCTGCAACCGCCAGGCAGCGGTCATAAATGACCGTCATATGCTAATTTCAATATCACGCACATTTATGAATAATTTTGTATATATTTTTTTAATTAACTGTTCTGAAATCAAAAACATTCTATAATTAACGTTATTACTAATTATAAATGCTAACAAAATGCAGTTATTGTCAACAAATCATTTATAAACTCAAACGCGCTGCAGTTTCAAAAATGTTGTCACGTCACATTATTGCATTGCCGCTGATAAATAAAATCCTTCAGCTATTCTGTAGGCTATATTTGTGAGAACAACGTCTTTACACATTTTATTTGCAACTTTGTAAAATAGCAGGCCTGTTTATTCATTTAGACCATTAGACCACAGCCTACAGCGCGGGCGTTGAGAGGGCGGAGCACTCCAAACTCGTGCTCAACTTCACAGAAAGAAATTAAGCCTTTTTGAAACCTTAACAAATCTTTAGGCTAAATCAATTATTAATTAGTAAATTACTTATACTGTAGGCTATAATCTAAAATATCTTGTAGTGATGCAAACGAGAGGCTATCGGTCATTTTTATGAATGACGCGCGTCAACATCTGGACTCTTTATAGTTTGTTAGATCCTGAAATTATAGGCCTTTTCGTCTTGATTAGATTATTGCAGATTTGTAATTCATTATAAACATGCTTCATAAACCTTAGAAAGACTACAAACATTGTCAGTGAGTTATTTCAATTGAGGCCTAAGAATTCGTTATGTCAGGCCTGGGAAAATTTACGCATAGCCCAGGCGTTTATAAGACACGCGCTCTGTCTGGCGGTGGTCTGATGCGCACCAGACCACTGTTTTCTCGCTTTGCACAGCTCTGTCGTTCGCATAGACCACTATCGTCATGCTCTGACACTGGGAGGCAAGTGAGCGGCTGATGTAGAGCGCTCTTTTTGAGACACATGTGTTACCAGACGCGCGTCGGGGCTTCTTAGGAATCTGCAGCTCATATTTAAGTTTAAATTAATAGGCCTACATCTTATTTTATCCAGGAAAGTAAGTATGTTTGTAGGCTGTAGTAGCCTACGAAATCTGAGTTCAATCAATGAGAAATAATTGACCAAAAGAGTACGCACTGTCTCTCTCAAAAACATTCGTTGTCTGCTTTTTCAAACTCCTAGCAGTAGACTATTGTCTAATAATAGCCTAATAATAATAATAATGATAATACTAATAATAAAAAATATATATATATAAATAGCCAAGAACAAACAAATAAAAAATAAAAAGTATATTAAATTATTATTATTATTATTATTATTATTATTATTATTATTATTATTATTATTATTATTATTATTAGCTTTTATATTTTTAGGGGCAATAATAGCTAGAAAAAAAAAAAAACACCTGCGCATCTCGGGACCTCCGCGCCCTGCCTTCTCCCGGCTCTTTATCCAGTGAGTTATTTTCATCGCTTGAGTTCACAATAAAATCAGAGAACTCACCTCCATCGGACTCTACCTCATTCATTTCGTAAAATAAAGCCAAACGCCTGCGGTAAGGTTTGAGTTTTCCTGGTCCGTTTCATTCTGAAACACGGCTTGTTTTGAATGGCAGGTAATGACGATTCTCTCTCTCCTTTGTCTCCCGCACTGACAATAAACACGACCTACCTTACCTAAAGTAGTT
>JBBPFD010000385.1:0-26019 GCA_038363315.1 Mugilogobius chulae
GGCATAAAAGGAGGACAATAATTTGTTGTAGATTAGATATTAATTTGCTGTGGCTTCTCTTGACGCGCGCGAGGCTCAGGGAGTCCAAATGGTGAAGCACGTACGCGCTGCAGTCCAGTCTGCCCCTCTCGCTCTCGGTCCAGGTCAGGTACGTGAAGGATGAGGAAAAGCACAGTGATCTCTGCGCAACTTGTGGTTCGTTCTTTGGGTTGAGAAGTAAGTTGTAGAAATTATTTTGTGAATAGATATAGACGTGCCAACACCCTCGAGGTAAAGCCATAACTGCTCGTGGAGAAGACGGTGAGCGCTCACATCTTAAAAGGCTGCTTGTAGTTCTTCTCGGCTGATAGTTCAACACCTCGTGCGTAAAAGCCGCTAATCCAAATGCATTCTTAAAGCGCGTAGACCCGCGCTGCTGCCTCAGTTCACGATCCGCCGGTTCTCATTGGTGCACCTGCCCCTCGTGCGCTCACATAGACTCTATCCATATAGCCCACCCCACAGCACGTTATATAGCATGTTTCAGAGAAGACAGACAAAAAGGCTGAACACGGGGATTTACAGAGCTTCATCACAAATGCGAGTCCCGTCAATCACCAGTACCGCTAATCCCCCGAGGAGAGGATTTCAACGGGAAGTGGCGGGGCCTTAATAAGTACGAGATCCCGCTACTTCCCGGGACAGTTACTTCCCCGTCTATAGAAACGGGGGATTTACGGTACCGGGGACTAAAGGAGCGGGGACTGAAGGTATGCTCCCGTAAGTGTCCCGCAGCACAAATCCCTTTCCCGCTTGTGACAGGCGCTCGGAGAGATGCTAGGTTGGAGTTGCCCGGTGTTTCTGAACAATGTCCAGCTTTTCTTGAAAAGTCCGTCTTGAAAAAGGCTTCACCAATAAATTTGCAACCAAATCGATCGCTTCTCTCCTTTAGCCACTGTGATAAAACTGCTCAAAACGGCTACACCCCTCTCCAGCGACAACCCGGAATGTCGACATTAAAGTGTAATGTCGATGTTGCGGCATTAGAATATTTCTCTCCCATCCCGGTACTCCGACACCTAACATTTTTTGTCGATGTAGTGGTGTCGATGTAGTTCTATTGTTCTCAGAAATGCCGCTTCTCCGACAAACTTTTGTGGGTGCTTCTATTAAATAATTATTTAAAAAATATATACATAGCGTTTTCTCGTGACTGTTTACTGATCCAAACATGACGCTAAGTATAAAAGCAGCGTGTTTCTTCTTTCTGTTTATTCTTATTTCCGTTTTGTCAAACTCTGCTTCTAAGGCCCTTGTCCCGGCTTCTGTCCATGGTGCTGAAGTTAAACGCAGGAGATCGATCAATAACTAGATAAATAAGTAAATGGATAGATTGAAAGGATGATGTTTGAATTATTCATACAAAATCCTAAAATATCCTTCTTTTAGAGCCGCAGTCAGGCTGCGCTTTTTTACACTCAACAATCCCCGGCAGTTGTGCGCCTTTCACGTTCCAGAGGAAACAATTAAAGTTCCCTACAACAAACTGTCAGAATGTTATAAAAAAAAACGCCCTTCTATCATCTTTCTGACTGCTTATTCACCGCGCACATTGCGTAGTCCACTTTGAGGGCAGCCTGCAGCGGCCTCGGCTCAGGCCCTCTTTTACAAATGTACATATTTAGGCGCTGTGGCATCTAAACCACGAGAGTCTTAAACATTGTCTTTATTCAGGCCTATATTTGAAAACAAAAGTTTGTAAGAGAATGTTGTGAATGTGGTCTCTTTTACTGTGGTGAAATGATGTTTAACTTAATCTATTCTGAATATTGTTCATTAAAATGCATTATACTGGTTTATATCCACATTTCACACATGAAATTTCTCAGTTACGACTGTAACCTTCATGCATCATACAACGTGAAACGATTGGTCTCTTTAATAAAACAAACTGTTGTTTTTAAAGCAAGAGACATAAAAAACACCATGGCCTACCTTTCTCTTGATTCTCGTCGTTCCCATGGAGCCTTCACATGACAATGTTCACAAAAATCCATGGTAATAAATCACAAAGTCTTCAAAGTGTAAAACATAATCCATAATCATGTGCAGAGGCTTCTGTCCGTGTGACTCCTCACATCCTTGTGCAATACGTCCCCGTTAAAGCGCGTAGCGTTATGGAGAGGTTTATTACAGTCTGCCAGCTCAAAACCACAACGTATAAGGCCAAAACACACGGAGCCTTTGAGGCTGTCGTCTGAGGCGGACTGAGGCGGAGCAGAGCTGCGTGTCGTGGGATGAGCGTGTTATGTTTCCTCGTCGCAGCAGCAGCAGCAGCGGCAGCTCTGATTCAGGAAGACGATATGGGCAAAGTCTACAGCTTTATTCAAGTCAGAAAAGCAAAAAATGTTTAGAAAAAAACTGCCAGTAGATAGAAGAAAAAAGACGCCGTCAATACGTGGAAGCTTGGAAAATAATGTTAATTCCGAAATGAAATTCCGCCAGACTTTGGCTTAAGCGAGCGAGTCCAAGTCCAGACTCCAGATTCAGTCCAAGACCCGGTCTGAGACCAGGTCTGCACGAACAATCGCATTGCGCTGGCCGTTTGGAGAGTGTTAAAGCAGAGGATAAAGTTTTAAAAGTATTCTGTCTCTACGTCTGTCCAAAAAATACTTCTCTGTCTTACCGGGGGCAGCCTGTCAGAAAAGCAACGTGAATGAAGGACGCTTTGTAACCGAGAAATAAAAAGTATAATTTTTAGCCTTCTTAAAGCGACAATAAAGTTGGCCACCACACATAGGCCTATTGTCATTATGACGTTCACTGTCTGAGCTTGTGTCGGAGGAGCGGCATCAATACATTCGGAGGACAGGGATGTCGTAACAGTGGGATTTAAAAATAAAGACATTCGGAATAACGGTGTGTCGATAGAAAGGCCTGTCGACAGAGAGGGCTGACCCCGCTCAAAACAACATTAAGCACAGACAGCCAATCAATCGCCGTAGTTCTCCTGACGTTGACGGTGGTCTGCTAGAAGGCCTTGGCGTCGTCAACGTTAAATCTGATTGGTTGAAGCAACAGTTTGATACGCGCTTATGTAAGAGACGGAGCCTTCAAAAGTGACTGTGAAGGCCTCGGGCAGATTTCACTGACCCTGACAACAACTGAGGCTGAAATATGATTGGTTAAAATAATATATTTTGAAACACACGCCTGAAAGCTGCGAATCGATGGGAAATGCTACGAAGAAGCTGATAAATAATTATTGAATTGTTATTATTATGCATGCATGCACTAAATATTATTTATATCAGTTTATTATTTAGATATCTTTAGGCCAGCAGAGAAGGCTTTGCAGGCCCTGACGGTCCGCCACTGCGCTATGGAGAATACGGATAACTGGTTCACTCACAGTAAAATACTGAGGCTTTTGGCACCAGCACCGCATCATCCATGCACTATAGAGCGACACTCAAAACGATTTCTTGTAATTTACAAAAATAAAATTCAGCACTAGTTGCAGCCATTTGATTTTTGTCTTGAAATAGGACTATCACAATGAAGTCAAGCTCCAGGAAATGTGCTGGTCTGGGTCTCTCCCTTCCTCGGGAGAAGGTGCTGTGATCCAGGAAGAAGCAAAGCCAAACGGCTCTGAGCTCCGGGTAAAGTGCCCGAGGCTTGGTGTCTCACTTTCCAGGAAAAGGGTGTGTAAAAAAAAAGTCAAGTTCTGCCCCCAATAGCCGACGCCCTGTAGGGTTTAGGGTGGGGTCATAATGGAAATTTTCACTTGTCTTGACATGAACTATGTTTGCGCCAAATTTCATTTGTCTGCGATGAAAAAGGTCTGTCATTGCCGTAATGTATTTTGATTTTCAGGGGGCGCTAGCGAGTAATTTTGCGTCATTAATTTTTGCAGACTTCAAAAAAAAAAAAAAAATTTCACCGACCTTTAATTTTGGGTCAAATAAAAATAACTTTTCGTTAACGTTCAGTCAGTCAAAAAAGGGGTGATGTAGAGGAGAAAAAAAATTAAAAAATAAATAAAAAGAATAATAATAACAGCAACTATTTTTTTCCTCCTATTATTTTTCTCTTAAACTACAAGAGCTAGAATCATGAAACTTTCTCACATTGTGCCCCATCACAAATGAGCCCCCTATGATTTTTGTCACAAGTCTACGTCAAACGGATTGTCTTGTACGAATTTTTGAAAATAAGATTTAAAGGGGCGCTATAAATCTTATTGATGTTCCTGTATTTTGATTTTCCCATAAAAAAATCTAGGAAAAAGAAATGTTGACAATTTTGTTAAAAAATCACAGTGACCACATTAAACATGTTATTTAAATTTCAAACCATTGATTTCATTTCACATGGATTTAGTGTCGTTTGGTCAAGTTTGACGTGTTTTCGTCCAAAATTGTGGACGTGCACGTCCAAAGTATGAGATAATGCACTTCTGCCAGCGACGGGTTTGATCCAAGATGGCCGACTTCCTGTACACTTGGGGTGGGGCCACAATATGATTTTTTTCATGTTCGGACATGAACTATTTTTCGGGCCAAATTTCATATTTTTATATGCTGAGTCGTCTTTCATTCTTTTTTCACGCGGTCTTCACTCAAAATTAGAGCTCACTGAGTTCTAATTTTCAACACCACTCCCGGGCATGTGCATCGTCGTTTACCGCACCGTTTTGCGAATTTCCCCCTCCCGGTTACAATTCTAATAAGTCCCTCGCCGGGACTTCGTCCGTCGGCTCGGGCCTAATAAATTAATTATTTTGGGAATTAATGAATTGACCAGAAACAACGATCCACTGGTATAATCACACTGGAACTAGCCAAGTCACAGCAACGTGAAAAGGGCCTATTGTTCATAGAGGCTGTGAGTGGAGATCATCAGAGAAGACTTTTTTAGTGCCAGTGTTTTATAAAACTGTTCCAGATGTACTCTTGTGGCTCATCCTAATGATCTTTTCATCTCACTCACAGAATCAAACCAGGCCAGGCTGTCTGAACGTTAAAGTAGACAAGATAAAGCTGCTATAAAAAAACTGGAGAACTGATCTGTTCACCTGCAGCCTTTTCAGATTTCGGAGGAAATGCAGATGTCGCTGACACTTCTTGAAAATTTGATCCGAGTTGCTTTTAAATGTCAGTTCCTATTACAGGGCTATTTGTGACAATGAAAGTTTGTTTGTGTGAAAACCCAAACAAACAAAAAACAAGTCTATTTTTGATCAAGAAGTTACACAGTACACCTTTAAGAAGAGATCTGATTTTGCCCTAGATATTTTGTATTTGAACACACACACACAAATGTGGATTGTTAGTATTAGCCAAGCACCAGTATTGCTTTAAAATTGTGTACATTTAGAAAACACCACCCACTGTAAATTTTCATTGCTAATTATTATCACATTACTAATATTAGGACATTTCAATTTGGACATTTTTATTTTTGTATTCTTGGTCATTTAAGTATTCCAAATAAGAGTTTTAGACAGGAGAATTACAGGACTCACGCAGGCAGGTAGAGGTCACGCGGGGGCCCTCGCAGGTCCTAATGAAAAAGTGTGCTCTGACGTGAATGGCGTGGTCACAATTGTCTCTTGTATTTCAGTGCATACGGCAATACATGGAAGATAAGCTAAACTCTCTCAAGCCCCTTTTCCAACCACATGTGCTACACAAACATGCAGGTCTGCGCCTCTGTCCACTCAATTTAACGAACCTGTTCCTTACTTTTGTGTGGCACGCACATCCGCTGGTTGGCCAATCATGTTCCAACCGAGGTGATTTGGGGACGGCTCCTTTACTTGTGCCTCCCTTGTTGCCCTCACCTCTGACATCCGCGAGCCAAGCCTGCTGCTGATGAGCAGCTGTCGCCAGCCTGAAAAGGTTGCTTGATTTTGGGGCATAATTGCTGTTTCAATGGCCTAAAGCCTGGCGGTTAAACTCGTACAGTTTGCCTGTTGATCATCTGCCATCTTTGGAACTGCTGCGCGTGCCCGTTGGGTTACTCCCAACCGCGCTTTCCCATTCATAAATCTTGATTTGCTTCTATGCGTCTGGCCGTGGATTTGCTCCGAGCCTCCTGCAAAATTTGTTTCCTTCAGTGCTACAAGAGTACACGTTCCTTCTCTTTTCCTCTTCCTCTCTTTTTTCTCCTCCTCCTTTCCCTCGGCACGGCTCGTCCTAACAACGGATTCAGCCCCTCACCTAGGATGACCCAAAGCATGCTCCATTGACTCTGTTCTTAAAGGGGTCCTATTGTGTTTTTTTTTTAACGTTTAATAAGAAACTAGAACATATGCAGATCAGTAATTTACCTTTTGTTTATTGTAAAACACAAAATTTATCTAAAACAGCTTAAAATAGGTACAGCTCTACTGACTTCCTGTTCAAAACTGCAGAACTGATAAGCCCCGCCTCTTTATTTTAAAATGGAACTGTAAAAAGCAACGGAGTTTAAATAATTAATTACTATTGTTGGAATGTGGCTATGGGGCAGTTTTGAACCATATATGCGTCACTTTGAGTATTAATCTTTTGAATTATAGCAAGTAAATACAGACAAGTGGGAGGGGATAGGTGGTAGGTAGAACGGGGATTTCTGAGCACTTGAGCTCCAGCTGAAGAACAATATAAGATTACTCAGCCATGCATGAATCAATTCAAATATAACTTTGAGTAAACTAATGATAAAGGAAGGCCGTTTATAACAAGGTTAAAACTTAAAAAAGTGAATTTGACAGAATAGGTCTCCTTAAGCATTCACGCTTTTGCGCACACCAGAGCTCCGTGCCCATGAATAAGGTACCGCGGCAATAGAGCCTTTTTGAACCACCACATTTGTGTGCTGCTGTTTGAGCCTTATTTAACTTATGCACCTTTAGGAATATTAATGGACCGTTTTATGAGTCAATAATAATTTTTTAAAAATCTACTGTTTAGACATTTGTTGAAATAAAGATTGTATTTTCCTATTTTTGTTTCTGCCCATTCAGTCTTTTAACGAACCTGTGTACCTTAAGTTCAGTAAATTCTAGTCTGGGTTCCTGGATTCTTCCCACCAGGTGGCGTTGCACAACAATTTGGAGTGTTTATTAACAGAGTTCTAATTATTGGCTCTGAAATAACCTAATCCTACCTCTCGTTACCACACTTTTATTTTCTGGAGGAAATTCCAGTGGCGTTGTTGGTTGTTTTACAGTAAATTCATTAGGTTGATGTTAAATGTACAAATGTACTTAATTTAGCCATGCATCTATTTCCTCCTTCGGTTAAAGTAGTTCACTAAATGAACTGGCATCAGACAAAACAGCGCGTCTGTGACACAGGCTGGGCGCTGCTTCTGGAGTTTATAGTGGCCAACACAAATAATCTCTTCACGCCAACGCCAAGACATTAGATAGAAGGCAAAATAGGGCACCATGGGTCTATAGGTAAATATCAATAAGAATTCATTGGAAATTGCAACTTCCTCGCCCTATTGAGACATTTTCTTGCGATTTAACTTAGTGCTGTGTGATATGATGATATATATCGTGGGGACGATAGAAAAGTGTATCGTGCCATTTCTCTTTTATCGTTTCTATCGTCTGTAACTTAATTTGATCAATTATTACAGCAAATAAGTCGTGTGTGGTATTAAACGTGCTTTGTCACACGTGTTACAGCGTAACTTCAACAAAACCATAGTTAAAGTATAGTTTTTGTGCATTGTCGCTGTCGCCCTTTCTTTCTCTCACCCAGCGCACCAGCGGGCACGTCTTTGAGCGCGTCAGAGGAAGAGAGCGAGAGACGGTACAGAGCGCTGTCCGGGGAAAGGAGGAGTGGCCCGGGCTGCAGTCAGCGCCGCAGCCGTGAACAGAGACAGCCGGTGTGGCTTGCTTTTTCCTTCGTATCTCGTTGTCTCTCTCGCCAGTGTTCAACCGCGCTCTGCCTGCCGTGCGCACGTCCCCTGTATCCACGTTCACTCCTGTTTGTCCGCGCGCTCTCGCATACGTCTGCAGCCAGAGCCTCGTGAAGCGCTCCGCCTGTCTCCATGTACGCATTGCCCGCTGATGACCCAATAGCGCTCCGCTAAACATCAGCAAAACAGCGCTGAGGAACGGGACAATAGCGCTAATCACTGCTCCATAGTTTACTTTGTTGTGTGGCTGTTGTTGGCGAGGGGAAACTAAAGCACTAACTACAGCCCCAACTTAAAGGGCCAGTGCCAATAGAGCACATATAAGCTATTAAATTCAATAAAGACTGTATATTTTTGTTTTGTTTATTCTAACTTTACTTGATGTGTAAATTTGCAAAATTCTTTGATTTTACAACATTTACACAATTGGAAAATATTGTTTAATACATAAACATATTTTAATACAAATATAAACATAGAAAACATTAATTATCTCTCCTCCTCTTCACTATAATGAGTCTCATTTGTGACAGTTCAGTTAAATTCACTTCAAAATAAAGTTGGAGAAAGTAAGCAATGAAATAGTGTCAAACTCTTCAGAGAATCACTGAAACCATACTTAATTATGGGCCATTGTGATATATATCGTTATCGTGATATAAAAAAATCTATATTGAGATATAGGGGAGAGCGGGGCATGTTGTCACACTTTTTAGATTCATGCCCATATCTTCGGATCTGTATGTCGTACACTTATAAAACGTAAACCAAATGAAAGAGACATGTCTGGGCTTCAAAATGTCTGTTCATGTCATTTTAGTAGGAAACTCCAGTAAAGACATATAAGCAGTTTAACAGACACTGTGACCTTGTGACAACTTACCCCAGTACCGGGGTAAGTTGTCACAGCATGTGGGGCAAGTTGTCACTGTATTAGAACATAAAATTTGAATTATTTTATAATGATATATTCTGATTTTGAGCAAAAATCATAAGCTGAAGCATCACATTGTAACATTTATGATCATAGAACATCTCTAAAATATGAATGAATGTCTTGACAAACTGATCACAACATTTGATTTTTTTTCTTGAGTGAAACATTAAAAACATCAATTAATTCACTTTTATTACTTTGAAATTAATGCAATTCATGAAAACTCTGAAACATTAATAGAAATTGTGCTACAAATGTTATTTATGAAAAATATAGCACAATAACATGTCTACAATAGCCGTTTTAAATGATAAAAACTGCTATACTACCTAATAACGTTTGATGCACTAATGAAATATATCCAAAACCTGAGAATTCTGTAACTTAAATAAAAAAATAATACATAAAATATTGTATAGTTAGTATATATGTATATATAGCTTCAATAACATCTATCAAATCTTAGATTAAAAATGACAAATTATTGAATTATTATTACAATTTTAAACTTTACCAAACTAAATTCTTTAATCAACTGACTTATTATACAAAGTAATTTACTAAATGTATTATGAATACCCCTAATGGACTTTTATTACAGGTGAGCTTGTGACAACTTGCCCCGCCTTGACTGTGACAACAGCCCCGAGCTGCTAAATCTACTAAACTAGCTCCAGCACAAAACTAGCTTCAAGAGACAGTAGTTATAATCTGTAATACTCTTAACACTCTCCTGTACCAACTCCAAAAATATAGTTTTAATATTTCATGTAATGACAGAGTTAGACTCAAAACTGAAATATTATTTTTTTACTTGAACATATAAAAAAAGGTTTTTGTCAGATTACTTTGTGATAGAGCAAGTCAGAACTTTCCCACTCAGGATATAATATCATACAAAGAAAAGCTACAAACTGCTATTAAGATTTTGAGCTGCTCCCCCTGGTTTTGGAAAAAAAGCCAGTGTGACAACTTACCCCGTGTGACAACATGCCCCGGTCTCCCTACATTTTTTCCATATCGCCCAGCACTAATTTAAGTGTATTTTGAGCACAATCAAATCTTAATGAATGTTGCTGAAATGGTGTCATCTCAGAAAGTAAACAGATCGTTCTGCAGATGTTAAATACGCCAGGCAGCACTAGCTTCATGTTAGCATCATGCTAGTATTTAGCTCGCAGCTGATGTTAGCATTGTTGGATATATTTACAAACTTGGGCCATTGGATCACATTGTGTCTTTGTATCTATATTTAGCTTAATATACTCCTAAGTCCACATTTGCTGTTGTAGTTGTTAAGCAGTGAGTGATAAAACTGTTGTCTTGAACCAAAGAATAGGCATCTCTCCAAAATTTTCTTAACATCAGAAATATTGCGAGAATTCATCCAGAGCGAGGTAAGCAATCAAGCAGCTTAAGTGTGTCGAGACGATAAGACATTTGTAAGAACAGAAAACATCTGTGTTACCATTTTCATCCCTTCAATTCTTCATATAACTTTCAAAGTAAGAGTGGAATTTTGGTCAACTTACGACTCTTTTGGTCTCTACAGGTATGTATAGGATTTGAATATCAGGAAAAAGTTTTAAAGAAAAATTGGAAATGGATTCTAAAAGTCAAACTAGTGTATAATTTAGATTAGTGACACATAAAGTGAAATAATTTATGCGTTTGTTTTTTGAAAATTTGATTATTCTGGCTTAAAATGGTACAAATTCAAATTCAGTGTCTAAAAAACTGTGAATATTGCACAAAATTATTATCAGGTTTCTGAACATAATGTTCATTCTATGCTCCAGTATTAGGTTGTGTCTTCTTTTCCATGAGTTACTGCATCAGTGTGGTGAAGTCTGGAGGAGATCAGTCTGTGGCTCTGATCAGGTTGACCTGAAACCCAGAGGCTTTGGGGTCTCTCATCTTTCTCTGACAAGACTTTATAGATTCTCCATAAAGTTCAGCTCAGGTGAGTTTGCAGAGCAGCAAACACAGTAACACTGTGGTCAGTGAAGCAGGTTTTAGTCCTTTTGTCTGTGTGGACTGAAGTTAAGTCCTGCTAAACATAAAATCAGTTTATTCACAAGTTGAATCGGTTGAATACTATAAAGTTCTGGTGTCACTGAAGAGGCAGTGAAGTCTAAACATCTGTAAATGTTTCCTGAGATTTTAAATACTTAAGGATCCATTTCATCAGCTGTTGTTGGACCACTGAGTATATTTCCATTTTAGAGCACGGCATGTTTGTGTCTGCTCACAGGCTTTGTAAAGCTGTAAATTTTCATGTTTCAGCAGGACTGAACTCATGTCCACAGACAAAGGGACTAAAACTGCTTCACTGACCACAGTGATATGTGTTTGTTTGGTCAAACTCACCTGAGCTGAACTTCATGGAGAATCTATAAAGTCGTGTCCAGAGGAAGATGAGAGACATCAAAGCCAACTCTGCAGATGACCTGAAGGCCTCTGTTTACAACAGCCTGAGCTTCAGGTCGACCTGAGCAGAGCCACAGACTGATCTCCTCCAGACCTCACCACAGTGACACCGTAACTCATGGAAAAGAAGACATAACCGAATGAAGTATTAATATATAGAAATGAGCAAATATTTTTAGAAATCTAACATATCTTATTAAACTATCTTGTTTGTAATAATCTTGGGCAATATTTACATTTTTTGAGACACTGAAATTTTTTTTTTTTTTTTTTATCATCTTAAGCCAGAACAATCCAGATTTCCGAAAATAAAGGCATGAGTTATTTCACTTTATGTGTCACAAATCAAATGTAAACACTGGTTTGACTTTCAGAATCCATTTACAAAAAATATTGAACTTTTTCTTGATATTCCAATTTTTTGAGACATACAGTAACCAATCAAAAATGTGTCCTACTGTTGTTTGTCCCTCCATCCTATAGATGGCAGCATGGTGTCTTACATACATGTATTTTAAAGCAGCCACAGGTGCTGCTAGTTTGAAAGCAAAATGTTTTTGACTGCATTGTTGTGGATGTGGATGTTAAAAAGGCCAATAAAGAATCTAAAGTTATTTGTGGATTTATTATAAAGCACGTTTAAGTTAGTAGCCAGGTGGTCAATGGGCATAGAGTTAATGGCTGCTACACTTACTGCAAAGTCTACAGTATGTATAGAGGCATGTGCAGCTCTTACAGACCTTGAGGTAATGTTTTTTTTTTTATACTCATGGTACAAAATAAGACTAACCTGTCAATAGAGCCGGCCGGGGTTGTAGCCTGTGCTTGTTGTTGACACAGCAGTTCCACCTTTGTGTTTAGTAGAGCAACCTGATCAACCAATCTCTGCAACACCTCCTCCATGTCTGCAAGCCGTTTGTTTGATGCTGAATATTTGCCACTTTGCTCTTACAAAAAACACAAAAAGGTTACTGCAGATACACATGTTTTACACACAAAAGAGAAAGCAGCAGCAACAACAACAACAACACAACAACGGAACAACTATGACCTGCCTCAAAACAGGATGACATTATAATCCTTAGACAAGACACTTCACCCACATGAGTCTGGGTCTGTGTGAGTGTGATGTTGGTGGTCAGAGAATGGCAGCCTTGCTTCTGTCAGTCTGCCCCAGGACAGCTATGACTACAATAGTAACGTATTATTATTAAGTGTGGAATGAATGAATAATTAAAAATAAATTAATAAAATAACTAGTTATCTAGAGAAAGAGGGCTGCACAGTAGCAGAGTGGTTAGAGCTCTGGCTTCCCAATAAGGAGGTCGTGGGTTTGACTCTCGGGTCAGATCATTACAACATCTCACGATCTCTCTGGGTGGAGTTTGCATGTTCTCCCGTGTCACTGTGGGTTTCCTTCGGTTTCCACCCACCTCCAAAAACATGTATGTTTAAGTTCATTGGCATCACTGTGAGTGAATGAGAGAGTGAATGTGTCTGTCTAACTCTGCGCATGAGTTTGGCCACTGTCCAGGGTGTTCCCCGCCTAAGGCCCAAAGCTACTGAGATAGGCTCCATCTCAGTAACTTTATATATATATATATATATGTATATATATATATATATAGGGAGAGTGAGAAGGATTTTTTTAAATTTTATATATATACTGTATATTATATTGTGTGTTTTGGGGGTCGTGACAGAAAAAGGTTGAGAACAAGAGTAGACAACAAATAAATAACAAATAATAAAGAGTTGTAAGATGGAAATAGCTTTGAGAGACAGGAGAAAAAAAGTTCCTCTTACCTGTGGTGGAAGCAGAGAAAACACAGAAGCAGCTGCGTGTGGCTGTGAGCAGACTCAGGTTCAGACGGAGAAATAAGAGTCAGGGAGGAGCTTTATAGACTGACAGCAGCGGGACGGACCAATCAGAATCAGGTTCAGCTGCAACGACTGTTTGTGTTACCAAAAGATTCCCCTACAGAGAAAATAAAGTCTTTGAGCATGTGACAGTGTATTTTACATTTGGTCTGATTGTCTTGTAAGTTCTCATTTAATATTGTGAAACTGTTTGATAAAACATAACTGTATCTTGCTAAAACAAAGGCTTACTTAGTTTTTACAGAATAATAATTTTCAACAAAATATTCTTTTTATCAATAAATTGCTTTTATGTGTTAATATTCTTTATTGATCTCTTGTGCTGCCTCCACCATGTGCTCACTCTCTGCTGTGGCCATCATCCACCTAAATCCAACAAAAAACAAAATGTTATTTTCATCTTATTAATAAATAAAATAACATACAATAAAGTTTTGAAGTGATTCATAAAATGTAACAACAACAGCTGGGATAAGAAACTACCTGGATAAACATGTTGTGAGTAGGGCAGTAATTATTTAGTCGTTTAGTCAAATAATCGGTCAATGGAGTCTTAGTCAACCAAAATTTGTATTAGTCAACTTATTTTTTATAGATATATCATAAGCTTTTATTTTGAACATGGCCAAAAAAGTAGTGATTTTGTTGAGGATAATAATGTATAACACTGTAATAATAATTACAGTGTTTCCTATTCATTTTGTGTATGAATTGTTCTTTTTGCATGAACCCCATTGGATTTTTAGTATTTTTGCTTGGGTCAGATAAATACAATAAAACATACTTTTTTAGCTTCAAAGCTTTAGCCATGCCCCTTTTTAGTCGATTAATTGGTCGATGGACATATCTTTAGTCAATCAAGAATTTCTTTGGTTGAGTACAGCCCTAGTTGTCAGGCGATGGAACTCCCCTGTCTGTTCTCTATCTACTAGTGATGCGCGGGTCGACCCGTCACCCGCGGGACCCGCGGTCAGCCCGCGGGTTCGGGCGGGTCGGATAGCACAATTTAAAGAAGTGGGTCGGGTGCGGGTGGGTCGGGTCTAAACCCATGTTCAAACGCTGGTGTCATGCTTTGGCTTCAAGTGACGTGAACGTCAGTCCAATAAGCCTCATGTCAAGCACTAATTCTGTTTAACATAAGACACAACTTATGCGTTCTGAGCTTAGTTTATTTAGGTTACAACTGGCTATAAAACAGAATGAAAGATGGACAAGAGTTCAACTACAAGTAGAGCGTCGTTCTGTGGAGACGGGGCAGCCACGTTCGACTCAGTCATAAACACATAACTACACAATGCTCCAGCTGAACTTCATCATTGTAAACTAAACGGAAAGAGTAAAATCCTCACTTGGAGAAACGTCCAGACTCCAGAGCATGTTGACAAATAACCCTCGCAAACAAGCTTTTTACTCACCGTGAAAGTCTGAAGAAGTCTGACGAGGTCCACTGTCCAGGCGAAGCTTAATATACATCTGTCTGACGGAGATTAATCCAGTTGTTCGTATCCACATCACAGGGCTTTTCAGATCCACGGTAAAAGTCCGCGGTTCTGTTTCTTTCCGCTTAAAATCCCGACGCATTGTCTAGATCCACGAGTAAAATCCAGTTTGCATTTGCCTTCTGCGAGCCGCGGTCAAAAACCTGCTCAGTAAACAGCCGCTGAAGTCCGTAGATGCCGCTTCCTGCTGCTGACATAATCTTATCGTTTTGAGCGCTACGAAAACCACTTTCTCTCCAAAAATAAGTCCATGGTCGTCCATGTTTTCTTCCGCTGCTGAACTGTAAACAACCCAGCCTCTAACAAAGATCGTGTATGCCGAGAAGAGGAGCTACTCTGTACAGATAAAAGTGTATGTGCTCATTTCAGACAAACGTACCCCGCGGAGGCCGCAGCTCGCAAAAAAACAATGTTTTATGCAGTTTTAATTTTTGCGGGTTCGGGTTGGGTCGGGTCCTGAAATTTAAGCACATTTTTCGGGCCGGGTTGGGCTGAATTTTAAATCGGGTCGGGCGGGGCGGGTCACAAAAAAAGCTGACCCGCGCATCACTACTATCTACTCTTAAAGCAGAGGCAGAGTTACTTTCTCTTAATTCACACACAGACTACACAGATAACACACTGGAAATGTTCGATCTTTAGCTGCACCAAAAGGTCTTTAACATGTCTTTAACATGTTTTCTGTAACATTCACCACAACTGTCTGATATAAGAGGATTTATTTGTTTTAAACTGATGGAGTGAAAACCTCATAGAAGAGAATTGAACAGGAAGTGGTTGTATGTACAGGATGTAATGTTTTGAACCAAAACAAGACAACCGCACAGAGCCTATTGATTGCTAAAATTGTTTACTGTGTTCTTTTCAGTGACTGAACACTGGCTAACAACAGAAAAAGGTGGTCAGGACTTACTGATATAACCACTTTTCAAACGTTTTTTTCTTCTAATTCCAGTCTACTTCAGACATTCACAGAACCTTTAGGATACAATTATAATAATCTTGACAGAACACTGTGTAAGTGTAGGAGTATAAGGTCCTACTTGTTTAAGACCTGCAAAATCTGGACTGAGACACCAGATAAAAATCTGCTCAAAAATTGTGGGCCAACCACTGGACGGACTGTTTGAGATGACCTATCATAACAACACCATGCGATTGGCCAAAAACATCATTTCTGACCCCAGTCATGTTCTAAACAAAGAGTATGTGCTGTTACCATCTGGACGTCGGTATTGTGTGCCGCGTTTCAAAAGATCAGGCTCAAACAGTCCTTCATACATCAGTCCATCCTAAAACTAAATGAGGAGCTTAATCCGTCAAAATAAAAAATAAGCAGACTGTAACTGATTTGTTATATGTTTTATGTTAGGGCTGGGCGATATGGCAAAAATAAAATCTCACGATTTTTAAAATTTAAATTCACGATTTCGATTTTATCACGATTTTTTAATAACATACTGAAATGTGATTACACATGCAGAAAGAAAGAAAAAAAAGTAAACTTAACTCAAAAAATTTTACTTTATTCAATTATGTCACAGTAACAATGTAACAGTGTCCAGTGTGAAGGCAAACAAACTTTGCTGAAATTAAAATAGCTTGAGGTTGAATAAATAAATAAATGTAAACATATCTAAATATAAAATGTAAACTTGTTTGCAACTGCAAAATTACTGCAAAAATAACTGCACATGCTATGTGCAATAAAAACAAAAACTACTATTCCACACACAATGTTTTACTTGTTTTGTGTAATATAGCATTAAATAAAAAATACTGATTGGTCAAGAATAAAAAAGTAATAAGTCTTCAAAACTGCTTAGAAAAATAACATTAACAAACTAGTGCAAAAACAACTAAATATTAAAATAAGTGCAACTAGTTCTGATGTGCAACAACACAACTGAATAAATATTCTGAAAAAGACATCACAGATTTTTAGCTAAGAAGATCAGTTTGTCCACTTTATCTGGTTTAAGTGCTGCTCTTTGACAAGTGACAATGTTACCCCCTGTACTAAACACCCGTTCTGATGGGGCACTTGTGGCAGGTATGCACAGATACTTTTGTGCAAGTTGGCTTACTTTTGGAAAGTTCACCTCATGAATTTTCCACCATTCAAGAGGATTCATCTCACTGTCCACAACTGGCAAGGCCAAGTAGGAATGCAGTTCCCTTTGAATAAGTTCTCTCATTGTGGTAGGTTCTGGTTCCAAAGAGGTTGTAGGAGCTGCTGCAGCAACATCTTTTAAAAGCTGCCTAAAGAGCGCTTTACTTTCTTTGGTGGATTTGTATCTAGAACATTTTCAGATGTGGAAGAAGAGGATACAGGATCCTCTGGTTGTGGAGACAGCAGGGACTCCAGCTCAGTGACAGCTCATTCTTCAATGTGTCCCTTTTTATCAGCATCAATGTACTGGGTTTTAAACCTTGGATCTACAAGTGATGCCATGTCCAACAGGGCATCAGTAGCAGGATCTTTGTACTTTTCTGTGAGGTAGTCATTCACAGTTGATTTTATTTTTGCCGTCAACTCTGTGTCATCATCTTCTGTCTTCAGCAGGTTGTTTCGAAGCAGGTGCAGAACAGGCTTAACATAAGACACGCTCACATAGTCTTCCCCAGACAGTGCATCAGTAAAGTCTCTGAGTGGTCCCAAAGCTTTCTTCAGGGAGTCCATCACATCCAGATCTTGCCATGACAGAGCCAGATGTTTAGTTTTTTTTGTCTGCCTTGAGGACTTCAGATATTGCCTTTTCCTGCTCCAGGATTCTCTCAATCATGGCCAATTTAGAGCCCCATCGAGTTGGTGATTCTGTGATCATTTTATGCTGAGGTAGATTGTGGTGTGCCTGAGCTGTTATGAGGTCTCTCTTTTTTTTCCAACTAAAAGAAAACATGCTAACCACCTTCTTGCATACTGAGGTCACTCGTTCAATTCGTGGATCTTTGGCACTTTTTTCTAAAAAACACAAACAAGAAAATAATTTATAAAAATAATTACAAACAAACAAAGTTACATATCATTTTGTCAATTATTAACCAAGCCTATGACAGGGAAGTGCCATATATAAAGATAGATAAATAGATATTTTTAATAATATTAGATATTTTAAAGACATTTCATAAAATAAACAGTCTAACTACATGTTATTGAATGAGGTCTAAAATAAAAATTAAATAAGTATTTCTATTTAGCAATACTCACCAATTGCAAGATGCAGTCTATGTCCAAAGCACTGCAGTCTTGTCCACTGATTGAGGTCTAAGGCTTTGACCATGTTTGCCCCGCTGTCTGTGGTCATGCAGGTCATGTTTTGATTTTCCAGGTTCCAGGACTCAAGAGCCTCCCGGAGCCCAGCAGCTATTAGCTCCCAGTGTGGTCCTCCGGGAAATAAGTAGTCTGCAGAGTAGCATTGCACAGTTTCCAGTTGTCTATGAAGTGAATTGTTAGGCTCAAATACGGTTCTGACGTTCTGCTGGACCATAGATCGCTCGTCGTCGCAAAAAACTGCACTTTACCTGTAAATGTCAGCAGTTACCTTTCCAGGCCACCTGGTGGCGCTTCTGACTAGTTGGTGATCTAGCACATGACAGGAAGTGCAGGCTAGCACAATGCTTGCTGAAAGACGTCTGTGAAGTGCATAATGGCTGCTGCCACACTCAGCCACGTAAAGTTTTGTTTAAAAGTAATTAAAAATGACCTTTTGCAGCCCTTGGAGAGCGGAGCGAGGTATTTATTTTTTGTTGTAAATTGGTACATTTTAGTTTTGTATGTATTTGTACATTTTGTTAAGATAGTTTTATATGCGATGTTAGCACATGCTGTTAGCCTTTTCTACATTGCTACAACAAACATATTTTGTTTTATTGTGTTTCTTGTAGTTTTCACGGTGCTTTCAAAGCTTCAGTAAACATCTGCACCAGTCGAAACGCTCTGTCTTTTTATTAAATCTGAGGGCCCGCAACAGTGAAAACTCGGCCGGACCAGTGCACCTGTTCTTGAGAGACTCTTCGCCTGTCAAGCCCCAGCCTGCTCACCGCTACGCAACGCAAGCCGCCATTTTGAGTTCTGATAAAGTAACAATATTAAAGTACAGACATTTGCCAAAGCAAAAATACAAATAAAGTCACCAAAATGTTTGATACTACTGAAGAAAGTAAAGACTCAGAACAAGAAAGATCAAGTAGCCGTGAACGCACTCTAACTGAAAAAGGCAAAGAGCTGTATGAACAGGAGGCAAAGAAACATGAAAAGACATTTAGCAAAGCTTACGAAACATGGAAAAAGTCAGCCAAAGAAATCAGAACACAGCTAAAAGGTTTTTGCTCCTCAGAAGAACTTAATGATTCTAGCCATAATATAAGAGCTCAGCACGAACTAGTCAAACAAAATTATGAGCCCATTCGGCGGAATCAATCTATGACTCCGAGCATTGTCAAAAAGATGGATGCGTGCTCTGTTATTACAACAGACATTTGTGAGCTCATTCAGAAAGGCTTGAAACATAGAAGAAACATTTAATGATCGGCTTGAGAAAGAAAGAGTCAGAATGCTGCTGAATAAAGAAGAATATGGCTCAATATTTGGAGATACAAAAACCGAAACATCTGCAACAGTTAAGTCAAAGAGATCTGGTAACTCGGGTGGTTGTGCAGAAGCCGAAGCTGAACTTGCAGTTAAAGTAGAGCAAGCAAAAGTGATTAAAGAAATACTTGCCAAGAAGCTAAACTAACTAAAATGGAGAGTGATTGGAAACTACAGAATATCAGGCACATGCTGCTTTGAAAAGACAAGAAGTTGAAATGAAAGTAAAGTTAGAGGAGGAAAAACTAAGCTACAGCAGCTAAAGGCAGATAGTGAAGTGAAGGGTGGCGGCAGCAAGAGTAAATGCTTACAATGGGTCTGAGAGCTCAGACGTATCAAGCCACCATTCAGATAGCCCTGTTAAAGGTAAAACTGCCTATCAGCCCTCCCTAAACCCACAGGCACCAGCATTTCAGCCTTTCCAACCACTCCCAGGTCAACAAGAGCTCAGTTTAGCCCAAACTCTTGCAAGCTCCCTAACTCTAAACCGCCTTCCCCTACCTGAACCTGCCATTTTTAGTGGTGACCCGCTACAGTTTATGGACTGGAAATATCCTTTATGGCACTAATTGGCAGTAAACCTTACCTGTATGTGAGAAAATGTTGTATCTCAAGAGTTATCTTGCAGGTGAGGCAAAGAAAGCTGTGGAGGGATATTTCTTTCGTAACACTGATCAGGCATATCAGGGCATTTGGGATGTGCTACAAGAGAGATATGGCAGCCCATTTGTAGTTCAAAGAGCTTCAGAACTAAGCTTATGAAATGGCCCAAAATAAATGCAAATGACCCACTAGCACTAAGAGAGTTTGCAGATTTCCTACAGAGTTGTGCTGAGCCATTCCACAAGTCAAAGGTCTAGACATCCTTAACGATTGTGAGGAAAATCATAAGCTTCTAAAGAAACTGCCTGACTGGATTGTGAAAAGATGGAGTCGCATAGTAGTGGAGGAGTTAGACAAATGTCAAGAATATCCCAGCTTTGCTCAGTTTACAGACTTCATTCAAAAGGAAGCTAAAGTAGCTTGCAATCCCATTGCTTCACCATTCCTAATGAATGAAAAGAATTCAGATGAGAGAGTTATTAAGCGAGCAAAAGCACTCATCACTACTGCCCAAGTAAAGTCAAATGTGCCTCAAGTAACAACTCCTAAACCTAAGCCACCTTGTTTATTTTGCAGTGACAACTCACATGGCATAGTCAAGTGTCCCACATTTGCAGCAAAGACCAGCGACGAAAAAACAACGTTCATTCGTGAAAATCACCTATGCTTCGGATGTCTCAGAAAAGGCCACGTAACCAAAGAATGCAAAGCACGCCACTCCTGTGGTAAGTGTGGAAAACGCCACCCAACCTGTCTGCACACAGAAAAGGTAAAGGAACCAAAACCAAAGGAAACTGAGGAGAACTCAGGACAAGGTGCAAACACAGGAGAAAGTGAAACTAAAGAAGTGCATAAAGTTATGGCCCATGTATTAACGAGAAAAACATCTGCTACATCCAGCATAGTGCCAGTCTTTGTGTCAGCTGCCTCACAGCCTGAGAAGGAAATACTCACTTACGCCTTGCTTGACACTCAGAGTGACTCGTCCTTTATCTTAGGAGAGTTAGCCACTGAACTAAAGTTGACTCTAAACCAGTGCAGTTAAAGTTAAGTACAATGACCTCTGTTGACACTGTTGTAGCGAGTAAACTTGCTTGCAACTTAAAGGTGCGTGGTTTTGACTCAGACATCCACGTGCAAATAAACCAAGCTTACTCGAGAGACTTTATACCAGTTGACAAGTCCCATATTCCCACCAGAGAAACTGCACTTCAGTGGTCACATCTACAGGGTTTAGCAGATAAGATGAAGCCATTACAAGATTGTGACGTGGGTTGTTAATTGGTTATGACTGCCCATCAGCTTAGCTCCCCTAGAAGTAGTTACAGGACAAGTGAGTGAGCCCTTTGCTCAGAGAACCATACTAGGCTGGAGTATTATTGGGTCAGCAATCCCCACTTAGACAGAGAGGGCAATCAGAGTTTTGTACACCGTGTCACAGTTAAAGAGATGCCCACTCCACTAGCAACTGATGTGCTTAAGGTTCTAGAGTCAGACTTTAATGAGAGAACTATGAGGACAAGTATGTGTCTCAAGATGACGTTCGCTTCATACAACTTTTGAGTGACACAATAGTCCAAAGGCCTGATGGACACTACGAAATGCCCCTCCTTTCAAAGACAATCATTCACCCTCTCTTCCAAATAACAAAGACTAGCCACTGTGCGCCTGCAACACCTCAAGAAAAGATTAAAGGCTGACAAAGAGTACCATGAACATTACACAGCCTTCATGAATGACATTGTAAACAATGGTGATGCAGAACTAGCCCCTCTTGTGTCTGAGAGTGAAACAGTTTGGTACATCCCACACCACGGGGTGTACCACCCAAAAAAGCCCACAAAGTTGAGAGTGGTTTTTGATGCGTCTGCAAAGTTCCTTGGCATTAGTTTGAACGACACACTCCTCACTGGCCCTGACATGACAAACTCACTGGTGGGAGTGCTGTGTCGCTTCAGAAGGGAAGCTGTGGCAATAATCTGCGACATACAGAAAATGTTCCATCAGTTCTTTGTAAGCCCTCAAATGCGCAACTACTTGAGATTCCTGTGGTGGGAAAACGGACAGCTGGACACAGATCCCAAAGAGTATAGAATGGCTGTTCACTTATTCGGTGCTGGTTCCTCGCCAGGATGCGCCAACTTTGGCCTTAAATATCTTGCGCAGCAGCACAGATCAGACTACCCCAAAGCCTCAGCCTTTGTTGAAAAGAACTTTTACGTAGACGATGGGCTAACAAGCGTCCATCAGTCAGTGAGGCCAAAGAACTCATAACAGAATCCCAAAAGCTGTGCAAGCTCGCAGGCTTGCGTCTGCACAAATTCAACTCAAGCCACATTGACGCTCTTTCTCATCTCGCACCCTCAGAGAGAGCAAACGCCACAAAACCACTCAATCTCAAACCTGACACAAACTCCAGTGATCATGTGCTTGGTATCCAGTGGTCAGTCGAAAATGACACTTTCAGCTTTAATACCAGCACCAAAGAGCAACTGCCCACACGCAGAAGCATTCTGTCAGTGATATCGTCCCTGTTTGACCCACTTGGGTTTGTAGCTCCCTTCACACTGAGTGGCAAAAGCATTCTGCAAGACCTATGTCGCAGAGGCATTGATTGGGACGACCTCATTCCTGAGAACATGCGCACACGGTGGGAGGAGTGGAAAAGGGGTTTGCAAACTTTAAATACAGTCTCTGTTCCCAGATGTTACCACCCCTCTGATTTTGATAACATTGTGAGAGTAGAGTTGCATCATTTTAGTGATGCCAGCAATGTAGGGTATGGTGCATGCTCGTATTTGAGATACAAAAATGACAAAGACCAAGTCCACTGTAGTTTAGTGATCGCTAAAGCAAGAGTCGCACCCACAAAGGTCACAAGTATACCGCGACTTGAACTTTCAGCTGCAGTCACTTCAGCTAAACTAAGTGTAATGCTGAAATCAGAGCTTGAAATGCATATTGATGAAGAACATTTCTGGACAGACTCTCAAGTGGTCCTTGCTTACATTAATAACGAGGCGCGAAGGTTCCACGTTTTTGTCTCAAATCGTGTACAGTTAATAAGAGAGACAACTGATCCTAGACAGTGGCATTATGTTAGCACAGCACAGAACCCTGCTGATCATGCCTCTAGAGGCTCAGTGCCTCCAGAGATTTCTTCAACTAACTGGCTATCAGGTCCAAAGTTTCTGTGGGAGCCACAAATCTTGTTCCCATCAAATGTAACAGCTGAACTGTTAGTTGGAGATCCCGAAGTCAAAACGGTTAGAACACTCGCAACTCATGCGGACAGAAAAAGTGACATTCTAAGTCGTTTCACAAAGTTTCTAGTTGGTCAACACTGCTCAAAGTGATAGCTAGAATAAAGAGACTCAGATCAAATGCAAAACAGCATCCAAATCTTGTAACTGTTGAGGAAAGAAAAGAAGCTGCAGACACTATTATCAGACTTGTACAGCAGCAAGCATTCTCTCATGAGCTGGAAAAGTTGAAGGTGGGAGAAAACCTTCCCAGGACAAGTCCCCTTTTCAGTTTAGACCCAATCTTAGATCAAGGACTCCTTCGTGTTGGGGGTAGATTAAAGAAATCTACACTGAATCAGTCTATGAAACACCCCATCATTCTTCCAAAAGACCATCACATAACAAAGTTGATAATGACACACTTTCACTCTAACATCTGTCATCAGGGCAGGAGTCAAACAATGATGGAGCTGAGAGCAAATGGATTCTGGGTGATTGGTGGAAGTAAGGAGGTGGCTAAGTTGATCAGCAAATGTGTGCAATGTCGAAAGTTAAGACGGCCAACAGAGGAACAGCGCATGTCTGAACTACCAAAAGAGCGAGTTGAAATCTCAGAGCCATTCATGCACTGTGGAATGGACTGCTTTGGCCCATTCACAACAAAACAAGGCCGCAAAGAGCACAAAAGATATGGACTAGTCTTCACTTGTTTTGCATCTCGTGCAGTTCACATAGAAATGCTTGAAGATATGTCAACCGACACGTTCATTAATGCCTTGAGATGTTTTATTAGTCTGAGAGGAGCGGTCAGTAAGCTGTACTGTGACCAAGGTACAAACTTTGTAGGGGCAAAAAATGAGCTCAAAGAAGCACTTAAACAATGCGACACTAATGCCCTTGAAGCGTTTTTAGCTGACAAACAATGTGAGTTGTGTTTAACGCTCCTTCTGCCAGTCACGCTGGAGGCGTTTGGGAGCGCCAGATCCGAACCATCCGCAATGTTCTCAATGCCACAATCTCTCAATGCTCTGGCAGATTGGATGATGCTTCACTAAGGACTCTATTTTATGAGGCAATGTCAATAATCAATGGGACACCGCTCAGTGTTGATGGAATCAATGATCCAAAGTCACCTGAACCCCTCACTCCAAATCACCTCATATTAATGAAATCAAAAGTCGCTTTACCACCACCTGGAAAGTTTGTAAAAGAGGATGTGTACGCAAGAAAAGGTGGCGTAGAGTACAATATCTCACGGAACAGTTTTGGAGTAGGTGGAAAAAGGAATACCTTCTGAACATTTCAACCAGACAAAAATGGCACGTACCACGTCGTAATGTCAAGGTCAATGACATCGTCATCATTAAAGATGAAATGCTACAAAGAAGTCAATGGCAATTAGGAAGAGTTGTTGAGGCTCCAGAAGAAGATGACGGGTTGGTGCGCAGAGTGAAGATTCAGCTGGGAAATAAGGACTGTTCAAAGAAACACGGCACGCCATACAAGCCTCACATTCTTGAGCGTCCTGTGCAGAAAATAGTAGTTTTAGTAGAAGGACATTAATGTTAACTGACTGTTTGTAATATGTTTAGTTATCATACATAATATTGCAAAGTTTAAGATTTTTGGTTTCTTGCAAGTTTGTTTAAGTGACATTTGTTAGCTGGAAATCATGTATTTTTAGTTTGAGTTATTATACATGATTTGGTGGGAGTGTAAATGTCAGCAGTTACCTTTCCAGGCCACCTGGTGGCGCTTCTGACTAGTTGGTGATCTAGCACATGACAGGAAGTGCAGGCTAGCACAATGCTTGCTGAAAGACGTCTGTGAAGTGCATAATGGCTGCTGCCACACTCAGCCACGTAAAGTTTTGTTTAAAAGTAATTAAAAATGACCTTTTGCAGCCCTTGGAGAGCGGAGCGAGGTATTTATTTTTTGTTGTAAATTGGTACATTTTAGTTTTGTATGTATTTGTACATTTTGTTAAGATAGTTTTATATGCGATGTTAGCACATGCTGTTAGCCTTTTCTACATTGCTACAACAAACATATTTTTGTTTTATTGTGTTTCTTGTAGTTTTCACGGTGCTTTCAAAGCTTCAGTAAACATCTGCACCAGTCGAAACGCTCTGTCTTTTTATTAAATCTGAGGGCCCGCAACATTACCTATTTGCGCTGAAACTTTACTTCGGCAGTCTGTGTACATGCGTGGGATGACGGTGTTCGAAAAAAACTTATGACTGGGTAACTCGTAGCGCGGATCCAAAACTCTGACCATCTTTTTAAAGCCCACTCCTTCAACTGTTTGCAGCGGACACATATCTTTGACTATGTGGAAGGCGACCGCATCTGTAATTGCATTCCAGCGTTGACCATCTCTTACGTAGGGTGTTAGTTAGCAAAAGCATCTGTTAGCATTTGTTGTTTGGGAGCAGACGCGGCCACTGGTGCAGATGTCTTAGCTTTAGCGGCCTGAGCGGCTTGACTTTCACTGTACTGTTTCTTATGCTTTCGTTTCAAATGTTCGAATAAGTTGGTTGTATTACCGTCAGTTGCCTTTACAGTTTCCTTGCACACTTTGCATATGATTTTCTTTGTTCTTCGTCGTCTGGAGCGAAGCCAAACCAGTTCCATATGATTGACGTGGAGTTTTTTTTTCGGTACCAAATCACTCTCCGCCGCAGCCGCCGCCATGGCCCACGCTTGTATTAATGAAACAACAACACATGGGGCGGGGTGCACATGTGCAGCAATCACTCTGATGGTGTAAGATCACATTCTTTGGTAAAGCTGGGCTGAGTGAGGAGAAAATGAGAGAAAGGCAGGTGCTGTGCCGCTTCGCTCGTGTGTGTTTGTTTCAGTCAAACAATGTATCGTGATTCATTACGATCGTTCTCTGAAATTACACATCGTCAGCCTTGGGATTCGTTTAGA